>VOQK01042156.1:1103-12600 GCA_015052645.1 Benitochromis conjunctus | reverse complement strand
CAGCCACGCACACACCGCACATGTTCCAACACCTGTCAAACTGACTGAAATTTCTCTTACACTGATTTAATATTTGGTGATGTAATTTCACAACCTGAAATCCTTTCCCACTTTTTTCCGCATTTATACATCAAAGCCAGACACACACACACACACACACACACACACACACACACACACACACACGCGCAGAGATCAGAGCAGGTGTTAAATTGCCAATGTGACAAACTAGTGGATGACACGATCAGTTCAGGTTTATGTGTAAAATGTTATCGGAACTGGTGACACCACTATGAGGGAAATGTGACATCATCTGTTAGCTCGTCAATCAAGCGTAAAGCCTCGTCTTCACATTAATACGGCTACAACAAACTTTACAAGCTTCAGGTATCTGCTGCCAGCACCAAATCCTGGATTGACTCATTTAAGTTTGGTATCGCAAACTAGTTCCGAGGCAGACACTCAAAAACAGCCTAAGACACCATTTAACTCCACCTAGACATACCATCACCATGTTAGCAAAACAAAACCCAATACACAAATACAACCCACATTCCACATAAAATGTACTCAAAAAAACAGAATGCAACGATTTACACATCTCATAACCCCTTAATTCATTCACAATCGAACATAAAAACATATGAAATGTTTAACCTGGAAAATGTACCATTATAAGGAACAAATAAGATCATCTTGAAGTAATGTTACTGAAGCAGCACATCTCAAAAAGTTAATAACAGTCTGCAAACATCTGAAAACTGAGGACACCAGTTGCTGGACAGAGTCATGTTGGAGGAGGTGTCCTTCGTCCTTCGTCCTCTTTCCTATCCTGTGTGTCGTTTCATGATAGGCTAAATGTTTTCAGCTGATGAAAGGTCTGGACTGAAGGCCGGCCAGTTCAGCACTCGGTCTCTTCTACTACAAAGCCATATTGTTGTATTGGATACAGTATGCAGTTTAGCATTGTCTTACTGAAATTTGCAAGGCCTTCATTGAAAAGACATCATCTGGATGGCATATGTTGCTCTAAAACGTGTATATAGCCTGCAGGACCCATAGTCCCCCATACCATCAGAGAAACACGCTTTTGACATGAGTGCTATAAGAAGCCAGATGGTCTTGCTCCTTTTTATCTCAGAGGACGCAATGTCAATTTTTTTCCTAAAAGTATTTCATATTTTGATTCGTCTGACTACTTTGCCTCAGTCCATTTTAAATGAGCTTTGACCCAGAGAGGACAGCAGTGTTTCTGTCATGACCACACACGGCTGCTACTTTGTTTGCACGACCTGTATTTGTGGATGGCACGGTGAACTGTGTTCACAGACGGTCATTTCTAAAAGTCTTCCTGAGCCTATGCAGTGATTTCCACCTCAGAATCATGGCTGTTATTTAATGCAGTGCTATCTGAGGGCCTGAATGGCCCAGGCATAAAAAAATGAATTATTGTCCTCCTCCCTCGCTCACAGAGATTTCTCTAGATTTTCAAGTATTCATAGTCTTGGCAATTTTAAAATGAGAAACATTATTCTGAAATTACAGACGCATTTTATTCCAGATTATTGCATTTTATCTATCGCCAGTTAACATAATTATTGCAAAATGTTCTTACAGCTGCTTGTTTTTCCAGCTTTTTCTTGCTCCATTTCTCATTTTTGACACTTGTTGCTTCCATTGAATTCAAATCAGCTGACAGCTTCTGTTATGAGATTTGAAAATCATTGCATTCTATTTTTATTTACATTTTGTTCAGCATACAACCTTTTTTCACACTGGGCTTGGACATTCAAGTCTATAAATGTACTGAATTGGACAAGAGTATCAAGATAAACAGCAAAAGAAAAAAACCGACTTGCATAATTTGCCTTCATTTATTTTCGCTACTATTTTCAGTTCAGTTTAGAGTCATTGCTTAGTGTTGTCATTTACGGTTGTGCTAGTTTCTCCTTTTCCTTTGAGTTCACCTCCACTTCCTGTGGAGTGAAACCAACAGAGACTGGTGAAGTGAAAACATTAAGTGAGTTGACAGCAACACACTGTGTTCCCCTAAGTGTAACAAACGTTTCCAAAGTTTAAGAAAGAGAGAGAGTGAGAAAGGGAGAAGCCAACAGGGGAAACTGTGCCTTCGTATCATCTCAGTTAGTCGCATTGTGAAGTACCTCTAAACTGCTGGCTCTTTGCTGCTAGCATCGTCCATGCTGTGTTACTTAGTGTGAGGAACTGCAAGTGCACATGTCTGCGTGTCATCAATTGTGTAATATTTCAGCCTGTTGCCAGACTAACTGCATCTCTTTCTTATCCAGATGGCTTCAGCAACAACAGACAGCTGGGAGTCCCAAACCAAGCAGCCTATTTCATCTGTTTACTCATCTTCGCTGATGTCTTACAGCAGCAAGACAAATCCACCAGAACAGTCCAGAAAAAATGATCAAGATATCACTCCGTTAGCATTTTAGCATAAAAAAATGGGGCTAAACTGAGAGGAACAGCTATGTCAGAGCTAGCTGAGGCTAAAAAATGTTTAAAGCAACAGCTATAAAGACTTTCTACAAATCCAGGATGAGCTGAAATGATGTGGGAAATAACTGAAGTCTAAATAGGATATTAAAGTTGACATACTGCTCTGTCCATGTCTTAATTTGTTCTTCAGCTGAGCAGTGAGCTAAGACAGTCCAGGGATATAAACAATGAATCACTGTATTAGATTTTGCAACACAGAAACACACAGAGACATAAACAAGCACACACAGATACACACACATCATTTCCCTACCTGTGTTTCTTCCTGTACGACTCTGTACTGTTCCTTCCAGACAGCCATCTTTGTGGCCTCATCCTTCCTCAGCGCTCTCTCTTTCTTCAGCTCTGGACTCCAGAACGTCTTAATGGAGTTCATAGAAGAACTCAACTTGGACTCTTTGGCCTCTAGCTGAAAGAACACAAAATCAAGCACAGCGACTTCATGTTAATAAATGTGTTTATTTGTTTGTATAAGTAAATTTTTCTTATAGCTAGAATCTTACAAGAGCAATTCCCACAGGAAGTCACAATGAAACAAACAGAAGATATCATATGTTGCATTATAAATGAATGTATCTTCATAGGCGTGGGTGTACGAGTACAAGTGTCCTTACGTCTCTGCGCAGCAGTTCGTTCTCTCTCAGCACTTCTCTCAGCTGAGTCTGAAGGTCTGACATCGCACCTTCTCTCACCTGAGAACACACACACACACGGTTTAAGTCCGCCATGTTTTTCACCACTAATAATAAAAGTTTTTGCTCATCCATATCACGATCATTTTCTTCTGTTTGAAGCTGACACTGCTAATAGTTCTGTGAAGTGATCTTGAATCACAAGAAGCACTCGGTACATGAAGCACTCTGTGCAAAAGCAACCGCTGACGCTGAAATTCCACACAAATCTGAAAAAACGAACACAAACGCCATTTCAGAGAGTCTAACAAGGCAAATAATTCATCACTAGAAGATCAGAAGAGGGTATTCTAGATATACACCTATGGGCCACTTCATTAGGTGCATGTTTTCAACTGCTTGTATATCTAATCAGCCAATCATATGGCAGCAACGTTGCATTTTGGTATGTGGACATGCTTTGTATCAATGGTTCAGGATGGTGGTGATGGTATAATGGTATGGAAGATATTTCCTTGCCAGGGGTTGGGCCCCATTGTTCACACTGAGCATTGCTTAAGTGTCACAGCCATTTCATTTGAGTATTGTTGCTATATCTGTAGGCGCCAGATATTTACTTTATACTTGGATTTACGAGTTCATGTTTGGTTTATAATTTATAGATTAGTTACATAATTGATCTTTTCAGGATTAATAAATTTGAACATGTATGTTGTGTTTATGTAAGGTAAGGATATGTCACTGTTTGGAATTAGAATCAAAAAGAAGTGTCTACCACTTTAAGCATGTAAGTGCAATACCAGCATGAAGACCTGTGTGGTTTAGGAAGAGGCGGGGCATGGACGGAGAGGTTAGGAGGTTCACGGTTTTCTGACCGTGTACACAGGTTGTTCAGGATAAACGTCTCATTTTGGAACATTCATGCTTATTTTGGAAGGAGTTCATTGTTACGTTTTTTAGTTTGTAATAAATAAAACAATCTTCAAGTCATAATTCAACTGGAAGCATTTCTTTTGGAAACCAGGAACACGCGTCAGCCATTGACTGCTTTTTTGAACTTGGTCTACTGGAAATTACCCTGCAATATCCAACCCTTTATGACCACAGTGTGCCCATCTCCTGATGAGGACACTGCTTCCAGCAGGATATCACACCATGTTCCAAAACTAAAATCATTTCAAACGGGTTTCTTGAACATGACAATTAGTTCACCACACTCAGATGGCTTCCACAGTCACCAGATTTCAACCCAATATAGCACAGTGCATGGGCAGAACTTTGTGCCATCAGAAACTGAATATTAATTTGAAAATTAATATTCAAATTCAAATAATCAAATTTGAATTTGAACTGCTCAGATTGAATCTGAATTGAAACTTGAATAAATGCTTTTTCAAACTGAATTTGAATTAGCCTAATTTGAAATCCAATGTACTGGTTTGAAAATGATCGTCACTAAATTGAAACTGAATTTTATATTTTGAAAATGAATTCATTTGCTTTGAAATTGTATTTCATCCTTTTTTAAATTTAGCTCTTGAATGCTTTCAGTTTCACTTCTCACTATTCAGTTTCATACATCTGGGTCCTTCGAGAAAGCGGCAGAGTAATCGAGCGCCGATTAATAGATTAATACGTTGTACCTGCGGACCCAGAGTGTTACTGAGCGGACCTACAGCATCTAGAGCTGGAGCCGGGCACAGATCAAGTGTTCAGAAGTAATTCGCCATGTCAAAATACCAGCGGATAAACTCTCAGGTTGGTAGTAAATGTATTACCTGTATAAGACAAAGCATCATGTAAACAAATGATAGCCTAACAGTAACTCTTATGCTTATTGTAGCTGATAGCTAAAAACGCTAATTTAGCGTAGTTTGCTCTGGGTTCAGCTTTTGCAAACAAATATGATCGACTGTTTCCAGTAGAATTCCACAGTTGTCATGTTGTACCCTCTCAGAGCCCTGTATGCTTGCAGAGAGCCCTACAGTAGAGAAACGTGCAAATGAATGTCCAAACCATTGTATTTTAGCTTTATTTCTGTCTTACACAGCATTCCAACTCTTTAGCTAACTTAGTAACTTTAGCTAAAGTGAATAGTTAGTCTAATTGCCCCTCAGGGATGAATAAAGTCTTATGAAATGAAATAATTCATTAGTTCAGAATTACTGGATCACCTCTGTTTGAAATGATATGATATACAACTGACACTGTTAAACTACAGTGTATGCTTATTTAGTTGTTTTTAAACATACTGCTCCACTGTTATGTTTGACAGGCTGACGTTGTCGTGTCACCAATGCACCTCCTAAATCTACTAACTTTTACAGGTGTTTTTGTGCCAGAAATGGAATGTCCACTGAAGACTGAAGATACTGAATCTCTACGCCTTGCCATTGATCCCTCTTGTGCCTTCATCTAGACAAGAGACATTTACTTGAAAACACTCTCACATGCTCTGTACCTACATCACCATCACTGACAGTCGTAGCTTGGCTCATCAGTGGCTGAAAGTATCTCTCTAGGATTCATAAATAACATATGGCATTGAGGTCATTTCTTTTGAATTATTTTTAATAATCCCTTCTTCTGAAATATAAGAACCTCTCCTGGTTTTAATGGCACTATGGATTTCCTTACTTTCTAATCCACTCCCAATCAAAAATAGATGCTGACACAGTAACATGGAGGGAAAGAAGTTGGCGATAAACCTAATGCCTAACAATGAAAAATATAAAATAAGAACAATAATAATAATAATAATAAAAAAGATAAAAGATGAAGTAACACAAGTCTTCTTTAGTTTTTTGTTTATTCCAGATGATCATCCAGATGTCTGGCTGGCTGATCATGTTTAGAAGCATAATCAGCCAGCCAGACATGTGATGACAAGCACCACAATGGGAAGGCTTTTGTCATCACATGCTTAAACTCATCATATGTTTTTTGCATATGCTGAACAGGCAGTCGGACATGCTGTAACTGTTGGGTAGAAAACTGCATGAACACCATACAGAATATGACAGGTGTGTTTGAACTGCATGAAGACTGAAGTTTCGCTTTTCTTCTGGGAGGACAGGAATGTGGCCTTGTCCTGTGAGCCATCGTAAGGATATACTTAGAGTAGAATAGAACTGGACTGTCACCAGCCTCAGGCTCTTCACCTTTTCAAAGGCAAAAGCAGTCATTTAGATAAAATATTAGATATTGTTTACCTATAATTGCATTTTGACATGGCGAATGACTTCTGAACGCTTCATCTGTGCCCCGCTCCAGCTCTAGATGCTGTAGGTCCGCTCAGTAACACTCTGGATCCGCAGGTACAACGTAAGGCAATTATGAAGGAAATACCTAGTGCTGGCAAGGTGTACCTAATACAGAGGCCAGTGAGTGTATTTTAGCAGCTCATGAATAACTGCTTAAATTCCCTTCATGTACTACATAAAATATTTCAGCAGGAATGAGAAAATGTTTAAAATATCAATGTTTCATTCATGATACCACCAGAATGACTCTATTAAGAATTAAACATAACTCTGATTCATTTTTAACAAACAGACTCTGCTTTGGCTTTGAAAACCCTATTTTAGGTTTCTAGGCTGTGCGCAGAGCCAGTTCTGCAAGTGCAAAAGTAGACCAGGTTAAGGAAAACATGCATGTGAAATGCAGAATAGAAAAACCTGTAACAGTAATTATAGCCAAAGAGATTAGTTTTATTTTTGCTGCTTTTTTAAAAAAGAAATAAGAAACAAGTGGAGGAGGCGAGCTAACTCTTCAGAGACGAGCTAGCAGGTTATGACTAATAGTGCAGAGGGAGTAGGACAGCAGACCTTAGTCTATTTAAACACACTGTGTGAATGCCCACACTTTTATTTTTTCATTTGGTGTAGGGTGGACTTATGAAGAAAAATTAACCATTCAACTCAAAAATCCCACATGCTGCATCTAGACCAGGGGTGTTAAATATGAGGCACGGGGCCATAATTGATCAGCCTAAAACTCCAACGTGGCCAACTGGATTGCTTTGGAAGACGCGCATAAATTTTAGACTTTTAACTGTATTTTCTTTAGTTTTACAGCTTTTCTTACTGACAAAGACCTCCCCCGTGGCCCTTCATACTACACCAAAGGTAATAAGTAATAGATTAACAATTAAATGACAGGAAGTTCCTGTTTATTCACTATTTACTATGGAAATCTATGATTACTGCAGTAGGATCACTGTAAAAAAAAAAGAGGGCATCCTATCAATTAAAAAAAATGATGAGAGAAAAGTGAATTCTGACGTCCTAAAACCAAAAAGCTGACTACAAAAGTCACCATTGAGTATATAGCATATATAATATAGCACCTTTTGAAAATGTTTACACTAGCTTTTTTTCACTTCTACCACACTTTATCTGTTACATACAAAATTCTGACCTGAAAATCAGAAAATGCTGCACTTTACCTGTCTCATGGAGTGAGGCACAGTAGCCGCCTGTGGAGACTGGTTTTGCATTTCCCCACCGAACGCTATTGCATCACTAGGTACAAGCGCTCCACTTCCTCCTCCTCCAGAGTTTATATTAGGACTACTCCCCATGACAGCCGCTCTGACCCCATAGGGGACCCTGGCCCCAGCCCTCCCCAGGGTCATGGTGCTTTTGGGCAGCGAGGGATTCAACCCACTGCTCAGACTCCCAATGCCGACCGGGTCTTCAGCCGTGTCAGTGAAGTACATGGGACCACCAGTTGCATAGGCAGCATTAATAGACTGAATATTCTCCATGGATAAGGTTTTACCAGTGCCGGTAAGTCCTCCAGTGGAGCTGCTGCTGTTTCGTCTGTGTCCTAAACGTGGGGAGCGAGGCAGGCGTGGGGAGCGACCGGGACTCCCAGACGCTGACCCATTCCCATTGGATCCAACAACATCCAGCTTTGAGACGGAACGGGAACTGCCGTACATGGTGACAGGAAGAGTGGCGTGCACTATAGAGATGTGTGTGATCGAACAAGTAAATCAACTTAATAAAAAAAAAACATGCTCAAAATAATAATAAAAAAACGTAAGATGGATCTCCCCCACAAAAAAAATCAGTCAGTCTTCAACTTGGGCTCTTTTTGACTTGAAATCTGTCATAGTGGTGATGCAGCTGTGATCAAGGCCTTTTCAACACCCTCGCTGTAATCCATGGGCTTTGTTAAAGTAGGAATCAATAGGGCATCCCTCTGGATAAAGGAAGCGAGGCAGTCAACAAGGGCTTGGATGATGGGATCACCTAAAAAGAAAAGGGATGAAGAGACTTGATTACTGGACAAAGACAAGCTGCACTTAAGGCACAAAGGAATAAGATTTTTACCAGGCTGTGGTTTGGATCAGCACAGTAGCTGGATAATCACATCTCTGAGTGCAGCTAGCAAATACAAACATGATCTGATGTGAAATAAATTGCAAAACATTTGATGGTCATAGCAAAGATTTCCTTACTTGTTTTTTACTTTTAATCACTTTTTTTTTATGTTAATCTGCTAACAAGACAAAATGTGGCTTAAAAATGCCTCTTGAGTTTCTAGATGGAAGCTTGATTATTTCAAACAGTAATTGCTGCAGCTTTTGCACTGCAGCAGTGGCTACGAAACTGTGTCCACAAAGACACTTAAGGCACACTTAGCAGCCAGGCGTAAAGCTGCCACAGATGTCAGCATAAATTAACAGCAGGTTAAAGGACGACCTTACTGGCAAGAGTATTACACTGAGCTATATGCACACTCACAGCAAAAAGAAATTATGGCTGATTTCTTTTTCCACAAAGGCTGCTTTGTCTCTCCACCACCGGTTATGCCTCGTTCTTAATCACAGTGTCCACCATATCAAACGCTGTGTCCTAGAGCTGTGCAGCATCAGATAACATTCAATCAGCTGACTTCATATTTGGAACAAGCTTTGCTTTGCCTCTGTGCATTTCAGTCAGTTTCATTTGTTTGTTACTTTACTTGCTTCACATACTTTTTGTTTGTTTGCTTGTTTGTTTTCACTTAATTCAATGTAATTATGCGATAACATGCCAAGAAAACATCGTATTTAAAAAAGATGATGAATACATTTCCAGCTGTCTGTATTTCTATTAAAGCCTCAGTAAAGAGATCAGTTACAGGGGTAATTGTGCATGTGAGTGTGTGTTGGATGAAAAATAACTTACTAAAATTGATCAGTCAGTTACATCAAACAATTCTTGTAAATGTTTTATTGCTGTGCTAAAAATGAAACATGCCATCCCGGCTGCGCTCGCCTGTGTAATCAATTTAAAGGAGTAATCACAAATATTTTGAACATGATTTATGAGCCTGGGCTCACGTGTTTGTGATAAATGTCTTTCAGGTTGCTGAAATTTCAAACTTCCTTTTCATGAAGGCTGTAAGCTTCCAGGGTTTCAAAACTTTATCTAGTATGTGGAACGCGCTTATTATGAATCGAGTGGACTAAGTTACAGACTGAGCACCAATGTGTGGGGATGGAAAATGGTACAAGTGAGTAAATGCCGACTCTTGTGTTAAAATGTCCAACTTAACGGCATGTTCGCAGCTTCTATTAGTTTGTTTCACCACACAAGACCCCTCGACTATGTTTGTTGGCGATGTTGGTGACGATCCTAGAAACAGCAGCAAATCAGCAACACTATGGCTGAAAAAAAGAGAAGGAAAAAAACCTGTGAGATTCGGAGATGAAAAAAAGAAAAGAATTAAGGTGTTGCAATCGCCCGTAAACCAACTGAAATGCTGTCTCCGGCGTAAAGAATGGGCCGAAATTCCTCCACAAGAGAGAATGATGAAGTCATGCGAAAAGCGATTTCTTCAAGTTACTGTTGCTAAAGGTGATTCTACGAGCTACTGAATTTTGACGTGTACTTATTTTTCACAGGACTCCACAGAGACATGTGAAAACGTTCTCTTTCACACGACCATTATGGATTATTATCCATCCAACAAATCTGTGCTTCTGTTTGGTAGATGTTTCCATGTTGTTTAGAATTACTTAGCTATGTTCCTGTGCCGACACCCATCTTTAGTATACAGAGTATATTTCAAACTCTAAAACAATTTGGTCTGTATACTCGTCGGCACAGAATGTCAGGATTTCTCATCGTTTGGCTACTCTTTAAGCCAGCGGTGTTATCTTCAGGTCAGTGGGCCCACTGGACACCCACACTGGTCATCCGATCCATATCCGTGCAGCTTCAGATCAGCAAACACAAGAATGGAAACTTGTTTTCCTTGTGCCCTGCCTTTTCACTATTGCACAATAACCCTTAAAGAAAATGCAGAAATATTTGCCCTCTAATTACATATAGCTGTTTTTATCTTGAAGCTGATGTTTATCTGCAAGGTCAGATTTAAATTGTTGCATTTACTTTGGAACATCAATTCAAAATTAAAAGAATAATGTGAAATGTGAACTGTAAACAAAAAAAAGTCAATTGCTTCATTTTATTGTTTAAGTAATTTCCCTGAGCATGTGAATTCTGGCAAATGGGCAAAGATTTTAGCCTAGGTCTGATTAACTGTGCAGCCCCTCAGTCAAGCCATCTGAATTTCCCTTCGCCCGAGCCTGGCTTTTAACAGGCGTATACACCCCAGTGATGCTCTGCTCGGCACAGATCTTTGGCCAGGGAAATGTTACTGACAGCCAGTCAGTTACAGCCACACACACTCATACACTCTGAAACAAAAACAGGGACCATCTGCTCTATCACCCCAGGGGCCAAAAACACACACCTGGACAGAAACAGGCCAAAGACCTCCCTCTAGCACAGCAACACACCCACACATGCACACACTGGCATACAGTATGGACATGCACATTCACACAGATCAAAACTGAGTAAAATGAATATATACGGAGAGATGAATCAATCCATACACAAAAAAATCCAAAAAGAAACAATTCAACTTTTTGCTGTGAGTGATCATGTCATTAAAAACACAGACACGTCTAGCGTTTGATTAGAACATGAGTCTGTGGAGATAGAGAGAGAGGGGGGGGGGGGTTGAGGGCTTTTCCCCTCCTTCCCTAAAGATCTGATGACCTGTAGATAATCCAAGTGTTCAGGTCCCAATTCTTGCTTTAATAGAAAAATCTACAGAAAGTCTAGCTTCTTTTTTAGGTTTTATTTAAGCGTTTTTGGGCACATACAGGGCTGATTTTTAAATTGCTGTGACTGACACACTACATTGGGCACTGAGTGGTTGTGGCAATAAGATATTGGACAAGAGGCAGGGTACACAACGTACAGTCAGAATCTATCACACACACAGACTCTTTTTACTTTTATTTCCTTGAGGACCTCATGGAAAACACAGCACCG
>VOQK01042154.1:8148-18723 GCA_015052645.1 Benitochromis conjunctus | reverse complement strand
GTTCAGCCATTTCTTAATGAATTTATAGTTAGGTATATTGGGTATTTATACAGATCTGTTAGCTGACAGTGTGTCTAAATGAGACAGTTTTTAAGTAATCTTCTACAGGATGGAGCAGTGATGGAGGTCAGAGCTGCTCCCTCTGTCATTACATGGTTCAGTAAACAACAGTAAAGCTTCAGGTCAACAGTGAAGGGTGGAAGCACACATACACACACACACACACACACACACACCATGTTTAAGTCTGTCCTTGCTGATGCATTCAAGGACTCTGTGACTGATGGGATTTAAGAGTCGGCTCCTGAGAGGTGTTTTCAGTCAGACGAGCTAAACCCGAATGTTGTTTAAACTAGGATGTTTCTCCATTTTCTGATCTAAATGCTGAAGTTTTTCAAGCATGTGGAAAAGTCAACAAAATGAGGACGCACCGCAACATTTATACAGCATGCTTTCAGTATCTTGTTGTTTTCTCAGCTTTTTTGAGAACACGTTTTTATTGAGCCAGAAGAACCACAAAGAATTCACACAATGATAAACTTGAACAGAGTGATAAACAGAAACTGGACAAAACAATTCAAAGAGAAAGTATCTCAGAAAAAAAAGTCAACAAAAAATAAAAGGGTGATGACAGCATCACAGAACAGTTGTTAAACTGTTGTTATTTTGACTTTAACTGACAAAATCTGCTGCAGACATCAGTGTTAAAGGGACCCAAACAGTTAAAGTGTGAAAAGTCACAGTGTCATCTGCGTAAGTTAGACACCTGCTTCAAAGAAGCACAACTTAGTTGAAACATCACAGAATCCTTAGTTTCAGGTTTTGTTAAATATAACAGGAGGTTTATTTTACACATTAGGGTACCCAGTAGTGTGTAGAAACAGCATAAAGCAGGGATATGCTTTAGGGCAGCATTTCCCTGCCGTGGAAGATTACCTGGTTTCACCTGATTGGTACTGTAAGCGACTGGTGTGAGTAACGGGTAGAACAATTACATTCTCTTCCACTAGAGGGCAGTACAACTACCTGCTCTAATTAAATGGGTTGCCAGCTGCCAGTAAAACAGAAGAAGACGAAGAAGAAATTACATAGTTATGCGACAACGCAACGCGTAATAGCACTAGATAAATATTTAAAAAGAAGTAGTAGTCAGTCTGACCCGGGTCCTGGAGAAAACTCCGACCCAGATGAAGGCCCTAGCATGAGTGGTGGTCAGAAGAAAGCATAAAAGGTATACTGGGTACAAACCGAGCCAATTCTGCTATGCCTGGTGTGCCGTGTGATTTTTCTAATGTGAAATATGTGCTGTTGCACCAAAAGGTTGGGAAACACTGCTTTAGAGAACATCGTTGTTAATAGTTTTGACACAGAAGATGTGAAGGACCACTGGTTTGTTTTTATGAGATGACCCGATGTTAACAACCAAAGATGAGGTGAAATTCTTGGCTCGAAATTAACGTGTGTTTTCTGAGGTTAGTGCTGCCAGTGGTAGAAGATGGGATTTTTCTGTGAGAGAGAGTAAGAAAAGGCGGCGCTGAGCAAGTAATGGGACCCTCAGCAGGCTTCCAGAAGTTGTCCTATCAGTGGTAGGCAGTAGTAAGAAAATGGGCACACAGGAGAAGGGCACACCCTCTGTCATGGCTTCAGTAGTGAGAGTGACCTACTTAAAAGTCGGAGACAATGCTTTGGCATTAGCAGACTATCTGAGGGTATCTGAGGATGTGTCCCAACTTCAGGGGCATCATCCTCCTCCACTGGTCAAACTTAGGATTGGATACAGGAGTAGTCATGGAACACTGGGTAAGCCTTTTATCCTCTGGCAAAGGTGTTTCTGGCATGTGATGCCACATCTCCTAGGTAAGGTGCTTAGTCCATGTCAAACTGGGAGGAGGGCATGGAGCAGGCCCAGGACATGCTGGAGTGATTATATTTCTCAGCTGGCTCGGGAAAAGCTCGGTGTATCCTTGGAAGAGCTGGTGAATGTGGCCAGAAAAGAGGATATCTGAGCGTTTCTGCTTCGACACGGTCCTAGATAAGAGACGATGGATGGATGGATGGCCTGTTTAAAGCTATGCATAGAGCCAGAAGAAGAAAAGAAAGATTGTTTTTGAACAAAATCCTGCAAAGCTACTCCAGTGTCCCAGAATAAAAATCTGGAGCTGGAAGAGAGCAGAATATGTCGCAGTTAAAAGCCCATCACATCAGAAGGTATGATTGTTTCAAGTTGCACACAACTAAGCACCAAATAAACAAAGAGGGAGGTAAAGAGTGGAGTGTTTCAGCAGACAGAGCAGTTAGTTTGCTGTGTAATGTGGATCCAGCAGTCGGTTTCCACCTGCCACTGAGTAACAGATCACTTGTGTCGCTAACGAGCTGAGCTGCTCTCAGTCTGCTTGTTATCTCGTTAGTGGAGAGGATAGCGAGCCGGGATCGAGTTATTTGGGCGTCTCGTTGACGTGATTGGTGCTCGGTGTCATTACCGGGTGACAGAAACAACCTCTGATTGGCTAATTGGTTAATAGAAGATGAATAGCCACTTAATTGACATGAAAACGTCCAATCCTAGCAATTAATGTTAATTACCAGGCAATTAGGCAAACTAACGAGAGAGAGGGAGGGGGGAAATGAGGCAGTCGTGAGGGGAAAAGAGCAATAGAGGAAAAGGAGGCTGAAATTTCTTTATTTTTTATTTAACCTTTGTTCAAGGAGGTTAAAGTGTCTCGCAGAGTAAAGGTCTCTTTTTCATCTGCGAGAAGAGGAGGGAGCAGTAAAGATGGAAAAGGACGAAGAGAAGCAGCTCTGATGTTCTTCATCCGAGGCTGAGAAATTAGGATTGTCAGCAGAAAGAGGAGAATAAAGAAAGTGCACAGCTGAGGAAACAGAACGATTTTTAAAATTAACACCACAGCTACTTATCTGTTTTCACAGGACTTACCTGACTACACCACTTTTAATGGACAATTTTATATTTCAGGTTAGAAGTAAATTGTTTTTGCATCCTGTTTCTGTTTCTTCCTGATTTTACTTTCTTCCTCTATTAAATGAGGAACAACTTCTCATGTAAATGGAACAGCAGCGTAGTTATCAGCTTTAAGTGAAAAACACCTTTTTGCCTATAAATATATTCATGTTTCTCCGGGGCAAAAAGTTTTCTGGCTAACTACTGAAATATGAATGATAGAAGTGTAATGAAATGTTCTGTGGATGGCAAAGAGAGGTGGAGAGTGGTGAAAGCAGAAGAACAATACTGTAAACCAGAGAACACAGGTGGAGACGACTAAGGTGGGGCAGACGATCAGAAATGAGGAAATTCAGACACGAGAAGATAGGACTGGAGAAAATAATGGTAGCATCAGAGAACAAAGACAGAAGGTGACGAGAAACGGCCTTATCCGGTCTTTAAGTGATGGCGTGTGAGCCCTGCCTCCGTTAAACTTCATAAATCCTGTTTTCATGGATGCCTGGATGTTAAACTTAATAGTTACACCTGGTAGAGCAGCCACACTGATCATTTTATTAAAGATGAAAGAATTTAGACAGTTTGTAACTCTCAGTGATGCCGCAGTGTTCCGTTGATTTTGGGACCTGAAGTGGAGTTTGGACCCGGAAACGGCGAATGACGTCAGACTTAAAGCCCGGATTAAGACCGGAGGGAGGCAAAGGAAACACTGAGGATGCTAAAACCAGGAGGAGTAACAATAAAATCTAAATGTAAACTAGAACTCAGCAATAACACCAGAACATGGGAACAAACATAGATTATTTTCTCACTTACAAAACAGCAGCAGCCAATATCAATTTATGATTTCATATTTTGTCGAATATAAGTAATAATTGTGAGAGCTGCTTGTGGATGATGGAGGCTTTAATTTTGTTAGACATGAAAACAGACTTCAAATTTCCACACGTGACTCGTGGGGGATGTAGTCCACTTTAGGCTCATTTGCGTTATTGGAAACACTCTGTGGGGTTTACGTGAGAAGGAGGAGGTAGCAGATGTCACACCCACTAAAAACTGTGAACATCCTTAAATTGTGATAAATTTTGTACCTTTTCTGCAATAAAATTCATTTTATTTATGTAAAGAAAAACCACAAGAACAATTTAACATGCAGTGGCATGAGTTACGCAGCCTTTGGACCTTGAATGCGGCACCACTGGGTAATGTGTACAGCTGTACAGGGCTGTAGTACACGTGTGAACACGGCTAATCTCTGCATGTGGAATGTAGTGTTAGCAGGTCCATATGTTCATCACAGGGACTTTCTTGCCTGTCTCCTCTTAAAGTGCTTAAAGTCAGTATTTTGATGAAATCATGTGTGCGCTGGCAGTATTGAGGTGTCGCTGGTGACGATTAACCTACAGAGAATCATCAGCTTGTTCTGCAGCGTATTTGGACTTCACAGATCTTGTATTCAGTCTCGGGTCATGTTTTTTTCTGTCCCTCTACAATTTTAGTGTTTTGACTCTCGCTGTTTTTATGACTGCAGCAGGCAGCTGTTCTCAGAGTAAAAGCTCTAAAAGCCACTGAAACACCCAATAATCATTTTGCTAATGATAACTGTGTGTTTGCAGAACATAAGTGAAAACACAGTTTGCTAAGATAATTTAAAAGCTGATGATATGTTGATGATAATAGCTGAAAACACTAGGCCACAAAAGCCAATCCTTTCTGTTTTTCAGACTCCGCTAATGATAAGCTCAGTGTTTATATAGCATGTAAGCTTACAAATCACACTTCAGTGCAATAAAAGAGGTGCCTTTGTGGACTCTGTGCAGAATAAGAGAGTATTTGTGCGATAACTGCGATGCTAAAAGAGTAGAGATAAGGCGAAGCTGTGCAGGAATCAAGGAGCTGTTTCTGGAGTTGTAACTGTTGCTGCACAGACAGGGAACACAAACGTGCACTAGCATGAACGAAGGAGATTAAACTTCTGTGAAGATTTAGATCCATTGATTCAGTAGTGCGATTTTTTTCTTTTACCCCCAAAGTATAACGTCACCCTGAGCTAAACGCCAGCCGCTGTATAAACATGCCGAAAGGAGTGAGACGGGACTCGCCTGTTGATCTCCAGTCCAGAGAAATATGGAAAGCAGCAAAATTCTCAGAGTCCTGTGAAGTGGACATTAGTTTATTTAAGGAGCATAGTGGTCATGAGCCATATCATCAAGCCTCTGACATACCCAAAGCCGGCGCCGCTGTAGCTGAGGCAATACACATGCAAGAAGACGGCGCTGCCTCGAAGCCTTTGCTGCATCCATGTGAGCCTCTGAAGAGGAAAATACAGTCTGCTAAAGCTTTGCACGATTAACAATAATTATCATTACCAGTCTTATACTGGGTCTTGGTGCGGTCCCTCAGTTCATCCTCTTTCTGAAATGAGCCATATTGGCTCCTCCCCTTTTAAGCCACCTTTCTTCTAAATTGGCTGCTCCTCACAAACAGGAGGTTGAAACAGCAGCTGGGTGCAGGTTCAGCACTCACAGTTAAAGATGTGATGACCATATTGGGGATATCCTCTTTTTGTGACATCATGTAGGCTGAAGAGTAGACAAAACGATCTGCAAGTCGAGCTTTTGGGTCATTCACGGTGACCTTAACTGGAACTTTGTCTCTGTTTAATATGTTAATATGTTCCTCGTCTGGGTCAGTCTGTACAATGTGATAGAAAAAGCAGAATGCGCTCATTGTAGTAACTGTGATTCAGTGCTTGATGGTGTCCATATCGCACCTTTAGGCGTGTATATTTGCTGGTGCAGCGGTCATAGAAAGAGCAACCAGTGATTCAAGCAGCTTCAGTTAGCATGGCTCAAGGTACCCGCCTCTTTCATAAACACCAGAGTTATTCATTAATCCTTTTTAATGTCTCTCATCAGTGTCACATGACGTGATTTGATTGACAAATCTGTGCTTGAAAAGTTTTAAACGTTTTAGCTCTTCAGTGTCAGCAGAACAAACTTCAGGAGCCTGTGATGTCACCCGGCTAATCAAAGATGGAGGCCTGAGACGCGTTCATGTGAATCTTACCAGACTCTGTGAAAGTAAAACGTTCCAAACATTCAGACTGTATAGCTGTAACTATAATGAATTGTAACCTACGCCCAGGTAGGAGTAACCAGGTTTCTCTCAGACTTATGTGCCTCAGTAACATATTTAAACTCTACACCTCACAGTTTTTATCACTGACAGCAAAAAGGATCCAAGCTGAAGGTGGTCAATGTAATATCATAAGAAAAGTTGCTTATCTGACAGTTTATAATACATTTGGATTAGTTTTGCTTTATACTTTTCATATTTCTTCACTTGGTTGTCCACACCTTACCTCCCCACGTCACACTGTGAAAACCCCGCTCTAAAGCGAAGAGAAGAAAAACTGGAGACCAAAAACATTACGGTTATTTCTGGGACACAGTACTCAGTACTCACAAGCCGGACCACACACTTAATACCAGCCTTTTATGATTGAACATCTGTACACAGACATACACATGGCAAAGCATTCAGAGTAGCCTTGGTGTTAGTTCGTGCTACAGCAGTAGACTCCAGGGCCACATATCACTATGATGAAACACACATAAGGTGAAAACAATTCCAGCCTTTCTGCTGCTGCAGGTACAGATCCTGTGTATCACAGGGACAGATGTTCAGAGGACTTTGATTATATTTTCCAGCTGTTTCCTGGTTAGAAATGTTTAATTCCAAACCTACAAATCACTGATCTAAGCATCAGAATGGATCATATAATCGAATTGGTGGAAACATCATGTCTGCCACATGAATTCTGCTTGATGAATGAAGTTTGTTTGATGTGTCAGTGTGATGCTGTGCCTGGGCCGTTCTGCTCGTTTGGCTGTTCTACTGTAGCCGAAGGCTGATGTGCTCGGTTAAATGTCGAGGGTTTGCTGAGAGACTCACAGCCACACTTGGCCTTTATCCCAAACAGACACACACACGCACACGCGCGCACACACATACAGTCTCCACGGTAGCTGCTGGCGACCGCTGCGCTTTGGTCCACTTCCTGTGGAGCTAATGGTCTTCCTGTCATTCACGAGACAATTAATTACCGTAGTGACGGTCGTTAATAAAGCTTTCACCCCACTGAGAGACTGAGTGTGTGTGTGTGTGCTTGTCTGTGTACACGGTGTGGCTGTGTGGGGGTGTTTCAAGCAGCCGCAGGAAGTTTGGATCTGTCACCAGCTGTCCATTACTGACCTCACACACAAACTCACTGTTACAGTGTCTCTGTCCCCACTCAGTGATGACAGATTGTTAGATAAGCTATCTGCCTTTGTCAGCTCTGTTTGTGTGTGTGTGTGTGTGTGTGTGTGTGTGTGTGTGTGTGTGTGTGTGTGTGTGTGTGTGTGTGTGTGTGTGTGTGTGTGTGTGTGTGTGTGAGTGTGTGTGTGTGTGTGTGTGTGTGTGTGTGTGTGTGTGCGTGTGTGTGTGTGTGTGTGTGTGTGCGTGTGTGTCTGAAGAAGACGATGTATTTCTGTGTTTGGGAGACACCTGTGAGAATAAATCTGGACATTTGTGGAGTACGGCTACATTCATGGACGTGGGAGACTTTTGTGTGAAAAAGCTTTTTCTGAAAGTTGATGCTAAAAAAAAGTAAAACAAAAACGAGGAGAAAGTGACATTTATATAACGTCTGTATAAAACGAGAACGGACGTTTTGGAAAATGTTTATTTTTTTATTAGGATTTTGAATAAAACATTACACTTTTCAAAAATTGGGACATTTTTAGTACGTGAGGACGTTTTGGAAAAGAAACGAAAATTGAGTAAAGATTTGAAAGACTTCTTTGAAAAGTGAGGACATTTATGACAGGCGAGGAAGCTGTTCATAGAAAACAAAGTGAGAGTACTCTACAGATTTTTAACATTTTGACATTTTTTGGCGTTGAAACTAAGATTGTTTGTGAAGACAGAGCACATTTTAGGGAAATGAGTACTTGAACCTATTTTAAGAAATATCTGGGGCAAAACTTTGACATTTTTGAAAATTTTAATATTTGAGAAAAGTTGTTTTTCATGATTTAAAAAAATGGGTCGAGGGTGGACAATGAGGACAGTTTGGAATATCTGCATTTTGGGGGAAAAAGGGAAATGGAGTCACTTTTGCAAAGTGAACATAATAACACAAAGTGGGAACATTTTCCAAAGCTGATGTATTTAAAGTGAGCCATGCAACATGTTGTTGTACCTGAATATTGTGACATATACTGACTCTGATCAATAGTTTACAGTGAATAAGATAGAAACAGTTCTCCCTAATAATGACATATATCATCATACACTGGGCTGATTTCCATTGGCCTGTCATAAATGATAGATGATTGTGTACTAACTCGCCTCCTCCTCTCTCTCTCTCTGCAGGGTTGTCCTCAGATAATCCCTACCTCTGACATCCTGGTTCCAGCCGGGATGGTTCGTCCAATCACGCTGAGGGCTCGTAACCTTCCCCAACCTCAGTCCGGTCAGAAAAACTACGAGTGCGTGTTTAACATCCAGGGAAAAGTCCAGCGTATCCCTGCCGTCCGCTTCAACTCCTCCTGCATTCAGTGTCAGAACACCTCGGTAAGATGCACTACATGACCCAGCATGCACTGCTCCTCAAGCCAAGTGAGAGGGAGGCAAGAATATAAAACACGCTAACATGTGTTCAGCTGAAGGTGACTCTGAAACATCTGCAGCATCAGCAAACACACGCGCACGCACACACACACACACACACACACACACACACACACAGAGTCTGGAATAATGATGGTGAACCTCCAGAGTTCAAAGGTCATGCTTCAGGTGGACAGCCAGTATTGATGTGTCTGACTGGGATTGGATTAACACACACACACACACACACACACAGGTTGGTCTTTCTGTCAGTGTGAGGACCATCAGTGACATGATATATGCCCAGCTCTGGTTATAAACTGATCAAATATCGAGGCTTGAACAGTAAATAGTTCCGAAATTTGTGAAAATAGATAAAATCACATTTCACAGATAGTCAGACTTTCTAAAACACATTCCCACAATTTGACTGCTTCTCCAAAATATCCCTCCCTCTCGAAAATGTCCTCACTTCCCAAAATGTCCACATTTTGTTAAAAAAAAAGGGGACATTTTGTCACAAAATGTTTCTCCTTTTACTGAAGTAAAATACATTTATTTCTGAAATCTTTCCACTTTGTCCAAAAAAGTCCTCTCGTTTACAAACTTTATGGAAATCTAACAGTGCTCCTAATTTACAGAAATTTCCCAAAACCATATCCACACTTTTCAGACATCCACGCTTCCTTAAATGCCCTTGAAAGGTTTTCACTTCTCAGAATAGTCCATATTGTCCTACAGCATGCCCATCATTTCCCAGAAAATCCCATCTTTCCCAAAATGTGTTCCAATATCCACACAATCCTTCAATCCCCAAACTTTGCAATATCCCCTTGTTACCATAAAGGTCCATTCTGCCCCCGAAATGTCCTTCTATAATTGTCTACATGTGCCTCGAACAGTATTCCTGCTTTTGTATCTGCCTTTTAAACGTTGCTCTAGGAGAATTACGAATGTTCTCACTTTCCAGAAATGTTCACATTTTCCTCAAGACATCGATTCTTTCCCAAGAAATATACAGACATTTCTGAAATATCCACAGTTCACAAAAATGTGCCCAAGTTACCAAAACATCCAGACTTTCCCCAAATCTCCACTTTCTGAAAATGTGTCAACACTTTCCAAAAATGAACCATTTTCCTAAAATGTCCATACTCCAATAACATTCACACTTCCCAGTAGTTCCACACTTTTCTAAGTATTTTTCTAAAATGCCCACATAAAAAAAATGGAGCGTTCACAAATGGCTGCTTTCCTGAAATACCTTTCAAAAAATTCTGCATTTGCTTAGTATTTCAAGGAGCTTAAAAACGCTCACTGGAAAGTTCATTAACTCTAGTTCATGCAGACAAACATGTACACACACGCGTTTGTAGTGCTATCCTTGTGAGGACCCTCACTGAAGTTATTCCCACGTCCTGGACCAAACATATAATCTGATCTGTCCTCACAAAACTAGACATACAAGAACACACACACTCCACAGATTGATTATTGTCCTTTAGTGAGATGACACTCGCCTTTCGATATCCTGCATTCTCGCAGCACACACACACACACACACACAAACACGCACCAACACGCACCAACTGTTGTCCGTCTGCTCATTTCCTGTCCTTCATCTGTCTTCCTGTCGGTGAGGCCGCCCTAAAGACACCTCATGCACGCGCGCACACACACGCACACACACACACACACTTATTATGCACTAACATATCGCCACCACGGCAGACAACAGCACAACACTTACATACAGATGGTCAGTATGTGTGTGTCTCTGTGTCTGTATTTAATTAAGTTACTATTCCCAGTGGAAATTGGCCATTTAGTACAACAAGAGAAACACACACACACACACACACACACACACACACACACACTCCTGCTATTTTAACATTCTTCGTACAGACTATTGACTCTTCAAAATAAAAGCACAGTCTGCATTCAGACAGGATTGC
>VOQK01042152.1:45788-59707 GCA_015052645.1 Benitochromis conjunctus | reverse complement strand
TCCCACAAACCCCACCCCCCCCCCCCCCCCTCCCCACTCAGAACTCCCCCCAGAACTCCACATGGGCTGTCAGCTTTCTTGGAGGAGAAGCTGAAAATAAGACACACTTTGAACAGCATGAGAGAAAAGGAATGGGCTCAATAAAAGGCAGGAAATTGGCTATGTGTGGCAAAATGAGCAGCGCTTTATTCAAGAGAACTTGACGCAGCAGGCTTTTAAGTCGCGTGTATCTGTTAGGGTAAAATGGGGTTGTACTGTACAAGCCATGTTGACTAGAGTTTTGCCAAAATGTTATGAGTTTTAAAATCAGTCAAAGACATTATATTGTAAAACATGGGAAGTGCGTAGAGTAGGGTCTCAGCTTTTTTTCTGATGTACACTTCTTGCACATTCACTGCGAGACACCACCGAGAAGAACAATACAGAAATTACATGGTGTAAATTATTCACGGGCAGAGACCAAAAAAATATTATCTCCATTGTTTTTTTATGATAATACATTTAACCATAAGGAAGCTAAACAAATAAAGTAAGCATGTGGTTATTCAGTATTTATTGCATCTGGAGGTGCAAATACACTGGATGATAAGTTTCACATGGAAAACTAACAGCTATAACTATTAGACGAATGCACAGAAGTGCATGGACACAAATACACAAGCTCTCCTTCAATCCATTTCCCATGTGAACACTTTCCAGCAGTTCCCCCACAATCGCTGCCAATTTGCATACTATCACACTCTCCTGGCTTGTATCATCATAATCATCAAAATGGAATAACAAAAACAACAACTGCTATAGGGCATTTTAACTTCCGTAAAATAATTGAAAAACAGTGTGATGCATTTGTCTATGTTATGACTGCAGCTGGGCCGTAACACAGCGTTTCTTTTGTTACATCATTAATGGCATGTTTTCTGAGTCAGCGCTGACTAATTTGAATAACAAGAGGCCTTACTTAATCTTTTTCCTGCTTTTCGGAAAATAGTGTCTGAACTTCGTTTGAATGTTTTATGCAGCCAATTAGTGGTGTAGTAGCAGGGTCTGTCATTTTTTTTTTTTTTTTAGCCCCTCTTCTACTTGCCTTTCTCGAGGGAACATTAAATACAGAGAAATGTTCTATAAAACACCACTGATGTGAAATAAAGGTAAAGCGTGACTTGTGAAAATGTTGCCAATTAAGCTGCTAAGACAAAGTCGGTTTCTCGCTATTCATTCATCTCACCTTAGTAAGGCAATAAAAAAAGTAATGCAACATTCATACGAGAGACAAAAATAGCTCTAAACCTGAGTGTGGGGTCTCAAACTCCAGTCCTCGAAGGCCAGTGTCCTGCAACTTTTCCAGGTGTCCTTGTTGCAACACACCTGAATACAATTAGTAGGTCATTAGCAAGAGTATAGAACTTGACGCTGAAGTGGCAACCCCTAACCCCACTCAAGTAAATTTAAGTGAATGTTAGTGTTTGGGAAAATGTACTTCTAAAAGTACTTTTATTGCACCATGTTCATTCACTCATGAGCTGCTGTAACATGAATCAAATGACTTAAATGCCACCTCGGCATGCAGTCAAGTTCTATAGTCCTGCTAATGACCTACTAAATGTATTCAGGTGTGTTGCAGCAGGGACACATGGCAAAGTTGCAGGACACCGGCCCTCGAGGACTGGAGTTTGAGACCCCTGCTTTAGAGGAAATTCCTGCCTGAAGTCTGAAACCCAAAGATATCACCAATGAACCCTGAAGGATGTTTTTCTTTCTTTTGTTTTTCAGGCCTTTCATTCACCTATCTTCAGTTGTTTATTCTGTGGGTCGTCCTGCCTTTGGCTTTGTCTTCAGAAATTGAAATGCACGGTGAACTGGGTTAAGATTCGGTCCATTCCACAGTAGTCCACTTCTCTACCTTCACAAGGTAAAGGTGAGCTAAGGTGAGTTGGTAAACAAATCCAAATTAATATTTTAGGTGAACAGAATCCAGCGAACTCTATCCTATCACTACTTTAGAAAAGTTTCCCCCACATCATAAGCACTGTGTTCATCCCGTAGGCCATTTGGCTAATCAGAAGAAAGTTGGTTTTGAGGCTGGTGGGCATTAAAGAGCTGAGCGCTGATATTGCCTGCTTCAGCGCACAGAGGCTCAACCACTGGGCCAAATAACATGTAATATGATACAAATAATGTTTTTTTTTAACGTGTGAATAAAGTAAAGCTCTGGTAGAATCCCACAATGAAAATATAGAGGTAGAAATGAGCATGACCTTTCTCTTTCTATATACTGGTTTATACTTGGAAACAGTGTTTGTATTTTCAGGCAGTGTGCTTCACTTTCATACAAGAAAAAGATATGAGAGTTAGAAATACCATAGATACTTGAAAACATAAAATTCTCAAACACAAATTTAGCTCCAGTTGCATAATTATAAATTGGAGGGGGCGTTTTAGTCCCATAATGCTGTTAGGCTGTGCTGTTGTCACGGTCCACCCGTCCTTCAGGTGAGGACATGCCTTCTAGCTTTCTTGTGTCCTTTTACTCTCTCTTGCTCTCCTCTGTCTGTGTGGATGTGTGTGTGGCTGGCACTAAGCACTCTCTTAGAGGAGTGGGTGTGGTCCAAGGAGGACTCATCACAAAACTTGCTCTCCTCTCCACTCATTGCAACTTTGTTATTGTACTCATGTTGTAGTATAACTCAGGCCAAATACTTCTGCTTTGCTGAGCTCACCTCTTGTCCTTACCTGAGCTTACCTCTTCCATCCTGTAGTGCCACAATAATAAACCTGCCTGACCCACTCTCACGTTCCCTCTGTTGAAGACCTATCTGTCTCTGAGTCTATGGAAAACTGGAAGCTTGAACCTGTGCTGGAAAAGTAAAAAATACCCACCTACAGGGCAATTACCTAAGTAATGTCTTTGCTTCTAGAAAAACTGATCTTGAGCATAATCTGTTGTTGCACTTACCCGAAACCTGTTAAACATTTTCATCTGTATCCTGCATTTGAGTTCCTCAGGTTGCATTTTAACAGTTGTTATTAATGAGCCAAATTAGCATGGCCTGCTAATTTTACCAGCTTGAATAAAAAATAGAAAACACTCTTCTGTTTTTGTTTTTTGTTTGTAAAAGAAAAAAAAGGGCCCACAGCCGCAAGGTCTTAAAATATAGAATATCGGCAGTCTGATGCACACCTGTTAAAGATGTCCACTGAAAGTTTGCTAGCTGATTAGTCACTGATCAGTTTGAGGAAGCAGTTACACGTACTGTGTCGGAGCAATGCTAAAAGATTGAGCAGCAGTATGAAGTTGGAGGCGGAGAACAGGAAAATAAACCAAGATAATCTGATAATCCCCAAACACAACATAACAAATCTGAATCTATATGGCATGGACATCTGCTGTTTTTGACCACATTTGTCTCCTTATTTGAGGAGGGATGATCACTTAAAGCCCCGAGCAAAGTCAGATCGAGGCTTATTTTGAGAATAGCAGGAAGTGCAGCATCACCATCTATAGGCTGGAACGGCAACGACACGCTCGAACCTTAACAACAGCTGCTTTTTACACAGTGTCTGCTCAACCTGCAGACACACATTGTGCCCACAAACACTGCTTTCAGAATCAATTACTCACACACCACAGGTCACATAACAGTTCATTACTGTTCAACTACCAGTGATTGTTCAATAGTGAGCCTATTACAGAGATAAACCTCTGCCAAGACAAGAGGGGAACAATGAAAACGTTTTAATGATGCTTTTAATGTAGAAGAAGAGATGAGTAAAAAAGAAATAAATAAAAACAGATGAGAGAAAGAACAGATGAAAAAGGTAAGAGAACGATTAAAATCTGTTTAACAGAGAAGCTGGATTCTAAATTATTATTATCGATCAGCTATATTATGTTATACTTCTTAAGCATTAATCTCAGTATCCCTAATGCTCTAATGATAAGTGCTGTTTCCTTTTTAGCAGAACGACATTTTAAAAACTACTAAATGAAAGAAGCTGCATGTTTTTCTCCACTGACTCATACAGGTAGTTCAGTTCAGCAATCCCTCCGATGGCAATTCACTTGAGAGACAGTCTGCAGCGTTAAAGTCTCTGCTGTAGCTAATTAGGTCACACTTGACACACCTTTTCATATCTTTCTCCGTGGCAATTATTCTAGCAGAACACACTCGTGGTAAACAGAAAGTTTACTCTTCGACTTCCTCCAGTTTTGAAATTTACTCTTTCTTTCCTTCACTTTCTTTTTGCATTTAGGTCTCCAGATTCCAAAGTCTGCCTCCCTGGTGGAAAACCACCACACTTACTTTAGGTTTCATCAGATGAAAATTGAGTTTTTGGAAAGAACATGAAAGAAAACAGCAAAATTGCAACAACACAAAAAAAGCTTCCAAACTAAAGAATCACTATGCCCTCATATAGATAACATCCATGCAAATGTTGACCTCCTGCAGCATTTTTACAGAAATACAGAACGGTGGGTCATGAAATCATTTAATTTTCTTCCAGCCCGAATGCAGCGTTCAGACCAAAAGGTCTCTGTTGCCTCTCTGAGATTTGCGCTTGACATTTGAGAAACATATTGCATTCTGTTTTTTGTGGTTTCTGCAGTCGACAGACACGAGCTGTCTCTGACAGTTACACTTTTTGTTTAATAAAAAAACATCACATGCAGGCTGTCTGTGGAAGGATAGAGCGGTAAATCTTTATCCAAATAAGTGCAGTGGCATTACTATTAGGATCCTTTCCTGAATGAAAAGTGCCAGTGCAGTCAAACATTTGAAATATGTTATGATATGTGCTTCAGGTATCAAAGGTAAAGGTCTATCTGATGTGTTTATTATAATTGGTTATTCTGATGTATCAGTTCAGGATTTTTGCTGATGTGGCAAAGCTGCAATAAAGTCAGCTAGCTTAGTCCACCGATTTCCAACCTGATTGTAAGTCCCCTCTAAGGGTCACAAGTAAATGTGGGAGGTCGTGAGATGATTAATGGGAAAGGAAACAGGGGAACATAAACTGTTGCAGTATACATCTGTATTAATTTTTGCGAGTTTTTCTTACCTTGTCCGCCACTGATTACATTCATAATAGAAACACAGCTATGAAAGAACGCATTGTCACTTTCATAAGTTTCACTTTTGCTATATGCACATATACATCATCTTTCAGAAGGCCCCATTAAGCACTGACCCGGTGACTAAGATGATATATCATCTATCTGATATTGGTATTGTACATTTCCATCATGTGAATGACACAAAGGCTTTGCTGCCAACTTGAATGGATCCATTCATTCCTTTGTCATATTTGAAAAATGACCGCTCATCATAAAGACTTACTGAAACCTTGGGCTGCACTTAATGACCAATGAACGGTTCTCGGTGTGTCTGATAATTTGCAGCAGTATTCAAATTGACTTGCACAACTTACTATAACATGTTCATCATTAATGATGACCAAGGTCTGTGCATACTCTCTGCTAGGTGAACCTGAGTACATGGGTAAATGATTTTCTACATTTAAAATATATAAGCTCCAGTTGATATAATAGAAATAACTACAAAAAATGCAGAGAAAAGAACAATATTTAAAGTCCATTTTTATATTTATAAAAGCATAGGCTGTATATAAAAGATAGATATCCCCACTGTGATGTCATTCATTGGTTAAGTCCTGCTGGGAACCCTCAAGCTGATCGTTTTAGCCTCCACCAGAAACTAAAGGACAAGCGCACTCATACACTAGCATTAGTCACCTGGTAAAGCATAATCATTTATCCTCCTTTGGGACTCTAATGACGACCATAATTTATTAAATCAACACCATATATTAATTCAGCTTTAAAACTAACAAGAATGGCCATACGCTCATCGGGAAAAAATGTTGTATGGTTAAAGTCTAAGGAGAAACAAATGGACAAATGGATGTCGTCTCATAATCACCAGAGTCGCCTCCTGATGGTCATTAGAAATAATACAGGTTGAAGGCGCTTCTGCATTGGCTTTGCTTGTCAGACCCTGACGTTAGCTCAGTCTTTTATGTTCAGTCTATGGGAGAAAGCTAGGGCAGAGAAGTCCAGCTAGACAGCACAAAGGCTGTAGTAAGGATGGTAAAATATGTTTTGTAATTTAAGTGTTGAACCTATAGAGGCTGGATGCAGTTGTGGGCATCAATAGTTATTTGTCTTTCTGAATTAGCCCTGTGATGGACTGGTGGCCTGTCCAGGGTGTATCTCTGGCCCTTTCAATGCTAGGATAGACTCCATGCACATGGATGGATGGATGTATTCCCTAAATATTTAGGGGAGCTCAAATGTGTGCTCATAAACCTGACTGAATGGCTAATGATTACTGGTATTATGTCTCTATCTTCTATCTTTGCTGTTGTGCGGTGTGCAGCACCCAGATTGAATCCAAGTATTGACAGAGCTGAATTATCACACAGACATTATCTACATTTATGTGAATGCTGAATTCTTCTGACAGGTGTAATTAGCGTCTATTGTTGCAGTGAAGAGAAGGGTGACAGATGATACTCGCGATAACACTGTTATCAGAGCTGTTAATGCAGTCATTATGTAAAAATGATAATAGCTTTTATTTGTCATTGCAGAAATCATTCAAAGAGGTTTTTCTTGCTAGAAGCTTGCTCATTAAGATGTTTTGCATCAAAGAGTTAAATAATGTGTATAAACACAATCATATTTCAGAGAACTGTAAAAAAAGACTGAAACATGAATATATTATGAGCCCGAGAGCCATAAATCAAGCAAAAGACAATGTAAGTGTCATAATGTTGAATTATTTCAGAGAACTCTGCATGTTTGATCAATGCTTTGAGTCTACCATGAAAACGCACTTCCCTCTTCAAATGCTCCCCGCAGAGTGTGGTCTCGCAGTGAAAAATAAGAGAGAAAGAGCGACAAGAGAAAGTTGGCTGGCAAGTACTGGCTCCCCTGGCGTCTTTTCCAGAACACAGCCAAGATGGCCATATTGTGTCTCTAAACAAATCGAATGGTTGGCACTGTGACAAGCCTGCCTCTGTGGTGTTCAGATTTACAGAGTCAGCACGACTGTGCTCCTTCATTCCCAGGTCACCACATGCAGCAGCCAGCAGGGAGTCTTGGTCGTGTTTACTCTACTGCTGTATGGCAACTGTCATTAGTCTTTTGGCTGCAATTTAAAAAATATAATAAAAGAAGAAGCATTGATTACTTTGTGCAAAGTTTATAAACTAAATGCATCTCCACTTCTTTCCAATTCATTAAGCTATATTGTGACAAAAGGTTCCTGCTGGGTTGAGGCTGAGCTTTGTTTCTATATAATTGCATTTGTCCCCAAGCTAGCAGGTTTTACTAAACTCTTTCTGTGTCTGCACAGAAGACTTACAAACACTTTTCCACGTGTAGCTTTGTTGCTTGCATTCACCAAATTCATTCATAAGATGAAAAAAAAAATTCTGCTAGAAAGAAAAAAAAGCATGAACGCTTTGGTTAGTAAAATGTCAGAAAACTCAAAAAAATCACAAGATTTGTCCAGCCAGCAATCGAGAGCCACAACACTGAATTAAAGCTTATATTAATTGCTTTACATTTTATAAAATGTTTACATTTTAGAGACTGCAGCTATTTGACAGCTGATATTGTACTGAATCAAAGAAAAGTCTAACTGATTATAAAACATAGAATTTTACATTTTACTCATCAGTTAAACTACAAACCCTTTCACGGATTTGATTAGATTTAGGTAACAAAAAGACTGGACTAATGAGCAACAGAAGAGTACATTTAATCTGACGTAATTAACCATATTCTAAAAAAATCATACGTATACGGTGAGGACCTTTGAGGACCTCTTATATATTTCCATTTTTTCCCACAGAGGATAGTTTCATAATCATGAACTTGTTAGGTAATGACCTGGGTCACTGTTGAGAGAAACTAAAAATCTTTAGTCTCCTGTGGCAAACACCACCCTTACTTTCTCCTCTGCAGACTTCATAGCTCTGTGAGTCACCACCAATAAAGTGACTGATGCTAAAAATGACTGGTGCTGTCATTTGTCTTGGGATGTCTCTATACAGCCTCTATAGATGGACTGTAGAGGCTGTATCTTATTGCTGTACTGATTTATATTAGATTGCTTATAATTGTTCATATTATTTTATGAGTACAGCTTTCATATACGATGTGAACCCAAAACATGAGAAAATACTTGTCAAAGTCATCCAGTACAAGACCATAAACTTCCAGCTTACGTGAGCACAGAGCTGAATCAGCAGCTCTCTGACATTGTGTGAACAAAAACTAAGCATTAAACTTTTATTTGGTATTTATTACAGAACTGTTATGTTGGGTGTTCTGCTTTTGTGGTCACTCAGTGTATATTCTATAGTGAATAAATACAATTTGCCCACTTTCATAAGGAGACCATATAAAGAAGCTCACACTGTCAGAGACAATTGCTGCTATATATTCCCATATAAAGCTGTTATCTCTAAAGAGTCCAGAAACCTTTTTGTCTATGAAACAGAAATGGCTTCTCTCTCTGGGGCAGTGAATGTCTATTTTTTACGACAGCCCTGCAAAAGAAATGTCTCTGCAACACACACCTACACAAACGACGTGCACACACGCCACACACATTCCTATACACACACACGCATACAGAGGCAAGGACTTGACAGCCTTAGACGCATACATCCATTACTGACTTCCCAACAACAGCCCTTTACAGGCAAATAAAGGGTATTTGTGTAAAAGCTGTAAAAACCTGTCACACCTCCAGTTATGTGTGTCAAGCTCTGAGCGAAAAGAAAAAGAAAGAAAGAAACATGTCCAACGGGAGATAAAAGAATCGATAAAGGAAGGAGAGATAGTGGAGAGAGAGAGAGAGATTAGCCACATATGTGCTGTGTACTGACTGGGATGCAAGCAGGCTAATTGCTCGGAGACCAACACGAGGCACTGGGATGAGGGGATGAGGAGCCTCAGCCTGTTGGATCGATTGTTCTGGTGATGTGTGTGTGTGTGTGTGTGTATGTGTGTGTGTAGGAGAATAATGATGAGTTACTAAGCACATGTTCACAAATATGGAAACAGTATTCTGACCATTCACTTGCTTTAGTTACATCAAAGTAAAATTGCCATATTTACATTTGATTTAATGCAGCCACTGCTGGTTGTGCGTCTGTGTATCTCAGCCAGGGCACTCTTGAAAAAGATTTTTTTTAATTTTCCCGTTTAAAAAAAGACTAAATTAAAAAAAATACTCTCTATTCAAAGATCTGAAAAAAAAAATTTTTTAGAATGTCTGTTAATTATATTGACTATACATTTAGCCAGTGCAGAACTACCTGCATTATTCCTAATGGTCAGCAGGAGGCGAGTGTTCTGGTTTCATCTCCCTTACGTGACCTCAGTAAACACTTTCCTCGTGCGTTTATGGTTCGAACGCTACTTTCAAGACTTATTTACAACATTATGTTAATTTTGTAAACTATATGGCTTCATATAGAGTGGAAAATGATAAAGAATCACTTGCACATGAACTTTGGGTATTCTTTCATCTTGCTGGTACCATACAGCCTGCTCTGAGAGATCGCTCTTCATCACAGAGCGCCCACAGCTAGAGACATGTGGTTCGCTTGTGCAACTGGATGTGTGTACTTTGATTTCATCCGACGCAGTGTGTGCTCATGAGTTCATAATAATCCAAGAGATTTTTGGCTACACCCGTAAGCTAAGAAAATGATGAAAGATTAATGTAAAATTCCAAAGAAGTTGACATGTGTGAGTCCAGACAGAGGCCTAACGTTTCTGACGCCCAGATATTTGCATTGATTAATTCTTTCTGTTGTCACACAAAGGTCCTTACAGAGTTCACTTGTACATTTTCAGTCAGACTAACTTGCTTTTTCATAAGCTTATGGTGGACTCTTATTGTTTATGCTTGACTGGCTGTATTGACATGTTGTAATAGTATTTAAATTTCATAACAGTGACAAGTAAGGATGAGTCTAGTCTAAATGCTACCATTGCCTCGTTGTCTCCAGTAAAAGCAGGTCAGACACATGATGCTGCTCCTCAGGACTTTGGAAGGGCATGTATGCCTGGTTGCGATGGCAATGAAAGGCAAAAGAGGCACTGAGTGAATGTGGTCTAGAAGAATTATAAAAGTACTATTGTTAGATATTACAGCTTTTAATTAGGAATTCATGCCACGAACCAAAAGTAAAATTATAAAATAGAACTTGAGTGGAAAAAAACTCTCTTGAAAAAAGGGAACTTACCAAGTAAAAAAGACCAAAAGCGCAGGTGCTTGAGCACAACCTGGGGTCCATCTGTTCATGAGCTGGAGGTAGCAGAGATGATGATGTTAAGATTTTCATTGGGAGTGACCAGAAAAGACAGGATTAGAAATTAGTATATCACAGGGACAAAGTGAGAGAGGCAAGGCTGAGATGGATTGGGCACGTGCAGAGGAGGGATAGTGGATATGCTGGATGAAGGATGTTGAAGATGGAGCTGCCAGGCAGAAGAAAAACAGGAAGGCCACAAAGAAGATTCATGGTTGTAGTGAAGAAGGACTTGCAGAGGGTGCTGTGGTGAACATATAAAAAGCAAAAGTGCTCATAATGGCCTTTTTTCAGATGGTTATTTTATTTTATGTGCACAATTTACGTGAATGTATTACCATGTAACATAGATTTTTCCCATGTGATAGGTGGATTTTATTTTATGTAAAATAAGGATGAAAGTAGAATAAAAATAAATAAATTTTCCTTCAAAGCAAAAGTACAAGATTGTAAATGGCCTCTGATCACACATTCGCACACAAATGGTGACACTATTGCTATGCAAGACGCCGACCTTCCCACTGGGAGGATCTCGGGGTTCAGTTTCTTGCTCAAGGACACTTTGACAGGAGGAGGTGTCGTCTCCTCAAGTTCTCCAACCCTGTGATTAATAGACGACCTCCAGAGCCGAGGTTTCCCCACAAAGTAACAAGTTTGGTTGGATTATATTGGACGGCTTTACTCCCTTCACCTGTGGATAGTCAGTGACCGGCACCAACTCTGTCAGATGACAATGGAGATTTAAAAGTCATGTGATGAAGATGATTACTGAATATTTGTCAAAGAGAAGTAAAATGTGAGCTGTCAGTGTCATTTGTTAACCACCAAGCAGTAGGCCTAGACAAAAAAAGCATAATTTACACTGCCACCGTGAGCAATGAGAATTGGCTATAAAATATTCCACTTGTCATCCTCATCCACTTAACTCCATTTCACACATGGATCAGTTCTATCAGTGGCAGCTCGTCCTCATTTAAAACCATTAATGACTTTCCTGCAGAGAATTTAGCAGGATGGATGAGATTACTTTGTCATTTTTGCACGTGTGTATGCGTGTTGGTGTCCTATTCATTTGCTCACATATCTGTTTGAAGTAAGTGTTTAATTATTGTGCTGTTTGAGCCCCTGCTACAATGTGCTCTGTCAACATTTGTATTGAAATGAATGATGAAAGATTTAGCACTTTAAAAATAAATCACATTAATATTGGCTTCTCCTTTTGTATCCATTTAGGAAGACCCTGATTGTTATTCATCATCACTTACCTCCATCTCATGCTTAGCTCAGTAGTGGCAGTAGTAAAGAGGATGGGAAGATTTGGTTTGGGTGGAGTGTGGATGGGTTGGGGTAATGACAGCACACAAGCTACAGCTGGGCAAACATAGGAGGCGCATTGTGCAAGCTATCTAGTGTGTCACTGCCTCTCAGTGGTGGCTACGAGAGCTGCATGACTGATTCATCTCTATTAAAAGCTCATCCCCATCCTAGTTTCTCTGACTACGTGTGCTTCTGGTAATTAAAAGATGATTCAAAGACTCCTTTGGATTCCTAATAGAAAAAAAATAGAGTATATGCTTGAGATCTGGGCCCGTAACCATCAAACTCCTAAGAATAATACATATATTGTTTATATGTACACCACAGCATTTGCAATGCCTGTCCCTACATACATGCAAAAGAATACTCTTGAGCGGGAGTGGCAAAGTCATTTTAGTTCATGGACCTTGCGAATAAAATAAGAGCTTGGGCGCGGCTCCTTGGCTAAACAGTCTTACTGCATTGTGATATCTCAGGCAATTGGAAATGTCTTTGTCAATAAGAAGGCTATAAAACTCACGATGACTTAAACCTCTGGATATTAACAGCTCAGGCCACCATTCTCATGGCTTGATCCATAGATAACACCTTGAAAAATGATGCTTGCTAATGTAAAAGAACGGAAAGCTCAAAATGTAGGCCTTAGTTCTCTGCAATTTCACACATTGGGAAGCGATTCAAAGACCAGTTCTATTGCATGGACTATAGTTGCACTCCCCTGCTCTAAATAAAGAACATAAGAATAAATTCAAACTTAGTAATGCAATAATCCTTGCAGGAAAATCCAGAAGGAAGAGTTAGAAAGTTAGAAAGTTAGGCATTTTTAAATAAGTCTAGAAGAAACAAAAGTGTGCATGTGTACGATTTTAAATGTCATTATAATTGAATATATTGGAAATACAAAGAGACATATGATCATACAGGAAAATGGATAACACGGAACCAAAAACAAACTGGTACAGAACCGTTGCCTGCGCCCTGTGCATGTAAATAAAGTTGCGTTAATCCTATCAAATTATCAAACCAATAATCCATCAGAATATGGGGTGTGCTCCCTGTTTCTGTACTACAGTCCTCTAGGATTCGTCTATAGTTTGATTTATAGAGGCCCTGGGCTGTATGCGGCACATGTTCCTCATCATCAGTGTCACATCTCGCATTAAAGAGATCAAGCAAGCGAGAAAGCGTTATTTATTTTTATGGCGCTTTTCACAGACAGGAGTCACAAAAATGCTTTACATCAGGCAGGAGTTTGCTGAGTGATGGAAGGAGAGATTTGGCTTTAAAGTCTTTGATGCATGCTTTCTTGCAGTCATCAGCTGCTAAAGAGAACAGATGCTTTAAAGCAGCTCCATTATCCGTGTCAGGTAAGATGGCGAGAAGACACAGAACAATAAAGTGGCCAAAACTTTTTCTGCATGGTGAATGCTAATTATGTATTCACTTTCTAGAGCGGAGTGAAGGGATGGGGGGGGGGATCATAGACCTAGGGCGCCGGCCTCCCGTTACATTACAAAAGACTCCAATTTTCAATTAATTTGCAGTGACCATCACAAAAGTATAATAAGCTTTTCAAATGTTACCAGCACCATCTCCTATTTTGATGAGTCTCTATTTGATTATCCCTTTCAAGATCATTCATTTTAGCAGGAGATGTAGCACCTTACTTTGATCCATGTCCTCAGGCACAAGAAACCTTGTAAAACCTAAAATTGTTTGGGCGGATCATAAAATAGCTGCATAAGATGAAGGGATTCTCCTGTCACCGGAGGGAGTTTTCTTGGGTTTATGTAACACTGATGTGTTAGGAGAGAAATATCACTCTCTCTGTTTCAGCCCACTTCAGCCAGGATTAATTTTACCTTTCGGATAGAATGGAAAATGTACAGTGCAAAAAAAAATAAAAAAATTAATTAGCAATACGCTTAATCTGAGGTTATTTAAATTCATTTAATTCAACTGAAACCTCTTATCCAAAGACATCCAAATGAGACCGGCATGTGAAGTGGCCATCCATAGCACACCCTGTCGTATTTCTAGCTGTTTTATCGTCCATGTTCTAAAAGTTTGGGCATCTTGGCTTTGATCCATCATCGTAATATTAATTATGTCCTGGTTTAAAGCCAATACTTTCTTTGTACTACTCGTGCAGTTCATTTGATATCTGGTTCCTGTAAAATTGATATTTAAATCAGTGAATTCAGTACGAACTGTGCAGCGTAATTTGGATTAGAAATGAGGGCTACAGA
>VOQK01042150.1:0-10472 GCA_015052645.1 Benitochromis conjunctus | reverse complement strand
ACTATATATTGATATGAGGCAGGAGGAGGAGGGAGGAGAAGGAGGCCCCAGACTCCCTTTGTGTGAAATTTAGGGAGCCCTATGTCTTCTCTTATTACATCCCATATCTTTAACTCCCAGCTTGGGCCCACAGGTACAGAAGTTTGTCTATGAGCTAATGAAAGCACATTCACACCTCTGCTCACACCACATGCAGCACAGCATGTGCTGAAGATTATCAGTGTGATTAACAAGATATCATGCTTGTGTGAATAAGACAAACCATTTGCTGCTTCTGTAATTAGACCACATATGAAACTATATATTAGACTGTTCTCATCATTCTCAACATAATCTTCCCATTTTTAATCTTCTAATTTTGTCTGCATTGTCAAAATACTTGCAAACATTCCTGGTTCCAGATCTGGACAGACTGCAAAGCTAACCAACAATGGCAGTGATAACTTCATTATATAGCACTTTTATAAATACTTTAGAGTGAAATACAGAGTAAAGCACATTAAAAACATTGTTTTTATGTAAGTGGGCTTTTTTTCTTTTAAAAGATCATAATTTTATGTTACTTAGCAAATTGTAGTTGCTGATACAGTGAGTTACAATAGCTGCCTATTGTGTGGATGTCCTCTGGGGCCAAAGCCAACCTTGTATTTAATGAAGTGTATGTGTAAACAATACACAATGTGTATTTGTTGTGACATAAAGAAAATATTTAAATCATGTTTGACCTTTAAGGTTGATGTTTTCTCCACTTGCTCTTTAGCAGGGCATGGCATCTCTCACTTCCAGCTGACGCCAGCTGTCAATAAGAAGGCCAGGGAAGTTATCAGAATGGAAATAATCTCAGCTCTTGTCAGCAGCTGTTGACCCTCCTTTTATCTCTTAACCTTTCAAGGAGCTGTTATTACTGGTGGTAGTGGCTGGCTGTGATGAGTGCTATGCATCAGGTATGCATGTGTGTAAGTTACAAATTATTAAGCAGTATTATATTGTTAAAGTTCTATAGATAACATTTAATGGGACTATATATCAGTAGGTGTGAGTGGTGGGACTATACTTAACAGAGTTTTAATACATTCGTTTGTTTTTTGTTGTACATATCATTATTATGACCTAAAGTAAATCATGCTACAATCATGCTACTGTTGAAGGCAGCTAAGCTCCAGAGCTTCACAAAGGAGCAGGAACTGAAACAGAACATTCTCACTTGATAGGCTGTGGGATAATATCTGTCACTCTCAGGAGATTTATGTGAGACTGAGATCAGTGTGAGACCATCATCTGCTTCAGTTGATCCTAGATACAAGCAATAGCAGCACCCTGAAAGCCTCCGTGGCTGTTCTCCTCGATCAGTGCCGGCTTCTCAGCAGGAATTTCACACAGTTATCTTTGTCCTCAAAGTTACAATGCCATTTAAATGGGGCTGTAACCAAGGGGCCAACTTTTGCTAGTTGCTGCCTGATAATGGGAGGTGCCTTTTATGGTCACCTTAGCATCGAACTGAATCAGTTGTGTTGTGCAGAGCCCTCTGTCGTGTGTGTCATCATCATTGCCTTTCAGTGAATCTCAAGCACGTCACCTGTGGCAGACCTCTGTCTGTGTTACTCTGCACTTGTCGCCTAGTTAAGCTCAAATGCTTGTGCTCTTTATTTAGACCGACCTACTCAGTATGTGATGTCTGTTTTTGTTACCACAAAGCTCTTTCTATGATAACTACACACAATATGTTACCAATGCCTCTTCCTAAGCCCCGAGAGTAATTGAGACCCATACATAACATACTTCTCTAAAACATCTCCCCAGATATGTTGTGTCCCCAGTTTTATAGCAGATACTACAAACTATACAATGTAGGCACAGCATAAAAGCATTTTTTATAATATTTTTTTTAATTGCTGAATGACCTACACTTTGTAAGTACAAAATTTTGCTTCAGTTCGTTTTCATTTTAAAAGTTATTATTAGTTACTATTACTACTTATTATTTTATTTAAGTGATTTTTTTCACACCTAGTTTTTAGTTGAGTTTTAGACACTATAACAACCTTGGGTTTCAAGATGCATAAATAATGCTGACTTATTTACTTTTCAATCTGTAACTCACTTATTTCTGACACTGCGCCTCTCGCAAATTCAAATATAAATCATATCAGAATAAATTGTTCAAAGAATACACAAACAAATAAAACGATGATACATAATGACTAAGTTAAATTGCCTGCACTCTGAATTTTAGCAAAATAAAAAACATCAATTCAGTGTTGTCATCTACCTGTCTTACAATACACTGACACAGACACACACAGGTGTTTTTAAAAAAGGGGGTTTCCAATTCCTTTTTATAGCAAAAGCAAAAAAAGGAAATGAAAAAATGATAGCACTATTAAAAGCATGCCAAGTGTCACAATCTTCACTCCTGCAAACCTTCACCCTGGAAACAGTTTTTCCAACAGGTCTAAATGTCATGTGGACAGGACAAAACTTTTTTCAAATAAGCAACATTTGTCAAATATTCATGTATGTGTGGGCTAATAAGGAGTTCTTGATCTTTGGATTTTGTGGATTGTATTTAATCACCATGTTTAACAATGATGTGCAGAAAGAACTGTTTTTTGTTAGTATTTTTCCTATGATAAATATTTTACAAGCTAGTCTATGTAGTTTAAGGTTTTACTATTATATATTTTTGGTAAGAGTTTTTAGATCCTGAGTTTGGGACCCCGGCAGGATCTGTGTAATTCACACATCATTTAAATACATTTAAACATTCTTCACTGTTTGCCAGCCCTGCCTGTCTTAAATGAGGATGCCTGTGTTCGGTACGACAGGCATTGTTCCTGCAGCACAAGCACACTTAAGGGATGATGACAGAGGAATTCCTCCCCATGTCTATTTAAAGATTGAATTGTGGTCCCCTAGCTGCTTGAGGATACCTATGATTAATCACGGCACTGCATGCATGGGGCTCCTAATATGGCCTCGTTGGGAGACTCCATCACTGATAAGACTCTATCCTGATGATTTCTATATTACTCTCCACCACTCATTAACCACCTCCCTTCACTAACCCCCAGCCCAACCAGACACAAAACATTCCTGGGCCTAAAGCGCTCCTCCATATTTGGCACAGGGGCTTTGCTTATAAGGAGAACTCATGGTGAAACCGACAGGTCACCATTCTATCTCAAGGTAAGGTGTGAGGACGGGTGCTAACAAACAGAGAAATTAAATTTTGATGCTAAAGGCTTATCTGTGTCACAGACCAGTCTCACCAGTTTCCATTAAATCTTTCCTCAGGACCAGTACACCTCAGTCTTCTCAGTCTTCTCAGTAAAGGTAAGTGCGTGTCCAAATCGACACTGGAGAAAAACAGAAATATAACATTATATAAAAAATGTAGAAAAAAACATTCTTTATCTGCAGCATACATCAAATAAACACAAAAGTAACTTGTCCATTTTTGCTGTACACAAGGTGAAAAATGGGTGATGCTGCCATGAAAGAATTTGGGGCAGCGGCCCCTTACCTGAGGAAATCAGACAGGGAGCGCCTGGAGGCCCAGACTCGCCTGTTTGACATGAAGAAGGAGTGTTTTGTTCCTGACCCCAATGAGGAATTTGTGAAGGCTTCGATCACCAGCCGTGATGGGGACAAAGTCACCGCTCAGACTGAGAAAGGGAAAGTGAGTGATTTGTTGACACAGTTGCTCTTTATACAGCTGTTTCCTAACTAAGACTCAGATGATGTGAACTTATTTGTCCTTTAAGAAATGTAATATAGATACAACCAGAGAAGTCCTTTTCTCCATGACACAGCTGAGCTCAACTGAACATAAATATGAAATTTTCTCATACACACTCACAAACAAGAGCACAATAAAAATATAGTTCTGTCCCTTCATAGCGCAATTAACCTTATACAACTTTTTTCACTTAGGATCAATTTTGACATGTGTACCCCTTTTAGGACCAAGCAGTAAAAGTTACAGATTTACATAATTTCTTCTGTATTTTAAGATGCAATATCAGGAGACAGTGGGTGGCTGTAGCTCAGGAGGTAGAGCAGGTCATCCACTAATTGGATGGTTGGTGTTTGGTCCCTGGCTGCTCCAGTCTCCAGTATGCATGCCTGAGTATCCTTGGGCAAGATACTGAACCGCAAGCTGCTCTTTGATGTGTTCACAGGAGTATGGGTGTGTGTGAAAGTTAGATTTTTCTTAGATGTAGAAAAAGTGCTTGTATTAATCAGTGAGTGAGGCATGTTCAATTCAATTCATTTTTATTTATATTGCGCCAAATCACAACAATAGTCACCTCAAGGTGCTTTATATTGTAAGGTAGACCCTACAGTAATGTTGTTTAAAGTGCTATGAATGCTCAAGTAGAAAAGTGCTATATAAGAAAAGTCCATTTACAATTTTACAGCCTGTGTTTGGCTATTAGGTTAAATATTATTTTTTTCCCTAAATGTTAAGGTTCTTATGCAAAGTGGATGAAAAGCATTTAAAAGACTCAGGTTCACACTGTAGCCTGCGAGGATCTGCATTAAGAACTTCCAGACTAATTCTCCAAAGTGACATGTGGTAGGTTGGCTGGTAACTCTAAGATGTGAAATGGATAAAGCTTTAACTCAACAGTAAGACTAGAGAAAAGCCAGTCCAACCATGAGTGCATTTATGTAATGAATGGGTACGTTAGCAACCTTTTTAAAAGGCCAATTTTTGTATTGTCACATTAAAGTGGATAGTCTGTTTGTGGAACCAGAATTAAGTATGTTTGGCAAATGTATAACAGTACTTCAGAGTACTTCTGTTCACCACACTGACTTGTCTGAAATGATCCACTCTTTAGAAAACAGTACACTACAAAAGAGAACTTAACATGCTTGTCTTCATTTTGTGCTCTTCTTCTGTTCCTCTCAAACTGTTTGGGATCATTTATCCTAGATTGATCTCCTTCCTATAATATATTGGAAATAAGTCCATATTAATATCTACTGTGTCCTTTTTGCAGACTGTCACAGTGAAGGAGTGTGATGTGCACCCTCAGAACCCGCCCAAGTTTGATAAAATTGAAGACATGGCGATGTTCACTTTCCTTCATGAACCAGCTGTGCTGTATAACCTCAAAGAGCGTTACGCAGCATGGATGATCTATGTGAGTTGACACCACAACACACTAACTGCCCTCCCACAAATTGTACATATTTAACAGCTTGCTCTCCTCTTTTCACCACCTACTAGACCTACTCTGGGTTGTTCTGTGTGACTGTCAATCCCTACAAGTGGCTGCCAGTCTACAACCAGGAGGTGGTCGTTGCCTACAGAGGAAAGAAGAGGAGTGAAGCTCCTCCTCATATCTTCTCCATCTCTGACAATGCCTATCAGTACATGCTAACTGGTAATTTACCTTCCACTGTTGAAGTATGTTCAAATTAAAGTAAGATTTGAAAAACTGCAGTCCTAAAATGCTTATATGTCCTGCTCTTTTTCAGACAGAGAAAATCAGTCAATTCTCATTACGTAAGTCTTTCATTTGTGACTTTGTTTGTTTGATCTTGGTAATTACAGTAAATCGTACAGTGAGAATTTTTCTAAGTGGCATCCAGAAACCTTTCAGTTTTTGCTGGCGTGCGCTATACTTTACTTAACCACAGGAATATTAGCTTAAGTGGTGCTTTGTCAGTTTAGTATGTAAATGCAGTACTTGAACAGAAGATCTCATTATGATATATTGGAAAGAGGTTGGGATTTAATGTTGGCATCATTTTAATAATTTAATAGGAAAAAAATTTTAAATAGCCACGGCAGAAGGCTTTAAAATATTGCTAATATCGCTAAAACAGTTCATACGTACTGCATATTCTAATAAACCTAAAAAGTGCTTTTCTAGCCTAACTGACCATTTAAAGCACTTTAGACTACAAGTAACATTTTAACCACACACTCTCACGGCTTTTTATTCTCTACACTTCAAGCACTTTATCTACCTCAGATATATGCCCAATATAGAATCACCAGTTAATCTAACATTCATGTTCTTGGACTGTGGGAGGAAGCTGGAGCGACAGCTCTAACAGTCACTGTTTTATTTGTTGCCATAGACCAATCGAGTACAATGAGAGCGGGTGGCTTATTACAGAGATTATTGGATTATCTACTTGAGTTCAAGGCGGGGGAACGGGAATAGGGTCTGAGCCCATTCTGGCTTGCTTTGTTGAGGGACAGGTTGACAGATAGTCAGGCAGGAGTCTCTGTGGCCTGTAATGTTTGCAGGCAACACTGTGATCTGTAGCGAAAGTGGGAGCTGTTGGAAGAAAGTCTGGAGAGGAAAGTCAGAAGAAGCAAGTGAGAACACGTGTGAATGAGATTGAGACAGATGGAAAGGTGAACATACAAGTAGAAGAGATAGCAAAGGTAAATTAATTTAAATACCTGGGGTCAAATATCCAAAGCAATGTTTTTGTGCACAAGAGGCAAACAACAGAGTGCAGGGAAGCTGGGTGGAGACGAGAGCCAGGGGCAATTTGTGACAGAAGGATTGCAGCAAGTGAAAAGGAAGGTTTACAATATGGTAGTGAGACCTAATATGATGTATGGTGTGTAGGTTTAGGTGGCAGAGTTGACAATGTGAAGATTTTCATTGGGAATGACCAGGATGGCCAAGATTAGAAATGAGTACATCAGCTTAAGCTGAGCAGTTTGGAGACAAAGTTAAAGAAGCGAGACTAAGATGGTTTGAACATGTGCATGGATATCCACTATCCCTCCCTATGTGAGGGATAGTGGATATACTGGACAAAGGAAGATGAAGATGGAGCTGACATGTGGGGAACAGCCAGAAGAAGAATGTCTGCTGTTTGTTTAATCACTCTATTTGTGTTTTCAGTGGAGAATCTGGTGCTGGGAAAACTGTCAACACCAAGAGAGTCATCCAGTACTTTGCCAGCATTGCAGCTGGAAGTGGGAAAAAGGATACAGGCTCTGAGAAAAAGGTTAAAATGTTCAATTTACAGGATGTAGAGCTTTTCCTGCAGTGTAAGTGTTTTGAATAAAGGTTTTGCTTTTTTTTTCTTAGGGTACTCTGGAGGATCAAATCATCCAGGCTAACCCGGCATTAGAGGCCTTTGGGAATGCCAAAACCATCAGGAATGACAACTCCTCCAGATTTGTAAGGTTTTGTTGCTAACAGCAACTCATTTGATTGATTTTTTTTTAATGCTTAGGCTTGTCCTGTATCTATTTTCCTTAATTTTAGACTAGTCAGTCGTCAGGCAGAATGGAACTCGTGCTTGGAGTGTTACCCTTAGTCCTAATTTTCTAGATGGAAATTTATGTGGGGTGGTTCACCTTTATCACTTTAATAGTTACACTTCCTTCACTACCTGCAGTTACCATGTTTCACAGCTTGTATGATGTGATTCGTAAATATTCCAGTATACAGTAATATTCTGACACTGCCCAAGGCTCTTAATGTTTTTGTCTTCATACATTGCAGGGTAAATTCATTCGAATTCACTTTGCAGCCAGTGGAAAGTTGGCCTCTGCTGATATAGAGACATGTAAGTGTCTTTCCTGTGCTTTCATCCAATTGATTTCTATGTTCACAATGATCAACTACCTACATAATGCAAACATCTTTACAGATCTGCTGGAAAAGTCCCGTGTTACCTTTCAGCTCAAGGCTGAGAGAGATTATCACATCTTCTATCAGATCTTGTCTCAAAGGAAACCTGAACTTCTCGGTAAATAAAAACCTGAGATGTGAGAACCAGCAAAAACACTGCTGTAGAGCTAATATGAAAAATACAACTTTTGTTCTCCTTTTCAGAGATGCTGCTCATCACCAACAACCCTTATGATTATGCCTTCATCTCTCAAGGAGAGACAACAGTAGCCTCAATCAATGATGCTGAAGAGCTAATGGCCACTGATGTGAGTAGAAATGCAAAAATAATATCCAACTGTGTCCCTAATAAGTCATATTAGTTAAATTAATAGTTTTGGGTATTCTACATTTAAACCTTACAGGCTGTAAATTCAAATAACACAAAAAAATCAACTGATTTCTAACTTTAAGTTTAGATTTCTTGTAGGTGTATTTATGACCGAGTATCATTGAATCATAAAATGTGAGCAAATACGACTTAAATAGACTGGATTAAATATCTGATGTCAGATGACAGTCCTAGTTTAATGCAGGATGCTGAAGGCTCAGAGAGCAAATACCATGTTATCCCTGGATCTTCCCTGTAACTCGACACTGTACGCTCTGATACTATGTAACAATGACATAAGTATGAAAACACCCCTTTTCTAATTTAGGATGCCTTTGATGTGCTGGGCTTTACTCAAGAAGAAAAGAACAGCATTTACAAGCTGACTGGTGCCATCATGCACTATGGGAATATGAAATTCAAGAACAAGCAGCGTGAAGAGCAGGCAGAGGCTGATGGCACAGAAGGTGAGGGGAACTCTTTCAAAGCCTGAAACCTAAACTTTTCAGTATCTGATGCTTACGTTGGAAGATTTAAATGTGCATGTTTGTTCTTCAGATGCTGACAAATCCGCTTATCTGATGGGCCTGAACTCTGCTGACCTCATCAAAGGTCTCTGTCACCCAAGAGTCAAAGTAGGAAACGAGTGGGTCACCAAAGGACAGAATGTACAGCAGGTAATAAGTTGACCAACAGCTGAATAAGATTTACATTAGGGGTTTATCTGTAAATTCTAAAGCTACAGGTGGATTTCTGCTTTAGGTGTACTATGCTGTCGGTGCACTGGCTAAAGCAGTGTATGAGAAGATGTTTCTGTGGATGGTGGTGAGGATTAACCAGTCCCTGGACACCAAACAGCCCCGCCAGTACTTCATTGGTGTGCTTGACATTGCTGGCTTTGAGATCTTTGATGTAAGAATAATCTATTCAACAACATTCAAAAAAGAAATAACACAGGCAGGACACACACGAGTATTAAAATGAGTATACTGTTACTGTCACTTTATTTTGCAGTTCAACACCTTTGAGCAGCTGTGCATCAACTTCACCAATGAAAAACTGCAACAGTTTTTCAACCACCACATGTTTGTACTGGAGCAGGAAGAGTACAAGAAAGAGGGCATTGAATGGACTTTCATTGACTTTGGCATGGATCTGCAGGCCTGCATTGACCTGATTGAAAAGGTGAAACATTGGAAAATTACATTTTCAGTTAAAACTAATACAAATATAGTCTTTAAAAACACTTGTATTTTCTGTCCCTTTAGCCCATGGGTATCATGTCCATCCTCGAAGAGGAGTGCATGTTCCCCAAAGCCACTGATACCACCTTTAAAGCTAAGCTCTACGACAACCACCTGGGAAAATCCAGCAACTTCCAGAAGCCCAGAGTTGTCAAAGGAAAAGCTGAGGCTCACTTTGCCCTGATGCACTACGCTGGAACTGTTGATTATAATATCAACAACTGGTTGGTGAAGAACAAGGATCCTCTGAATGAGACTGTTGTGACACTGTACCAAAAGTCTACCCTCAAACTGTTATCTTATCTCTTTGCAAATTATGCAGGAGCTGATTCAGGTAGGTTTAACATAAAAGTCCTGCTTTAAAAATGACTGGATATACACGTACATTTAAATATTTTTATTGTACAACAGTAATATCTGCTCACTTAAAGTTTTGCTTATTATTACAATCTAATGGGTACACTCTCTATTAGCTGATGGAAAGGGTGGCAAAGGAGGAGGCAAGAAGAAGGGCTCATCCTTCCAAACTGTGTCTGCTTTACACAGGGTTAGTGCAGACAGCCATTAACCACTACTTCATATGGAAAATAAGAACTTAGAACTAATTTCACATCGATCACTGATTTCCATAGGAGAACTTGAACAAGCTGATGACCAACTTGAGGTCAACTCACCCTCACTTCGTACGCTGCATCATCCCCAATGAGACCAAGACTCCAGGGGCCATGGAGAACCCTCTGGTGATGCACCAGCTGCGCTGTAATGGTGTGCTGGAAGGGATCAGGATCTGCAGAAAGGGTTTCCCCAACAGGATCCTCTATGGAGATTTCAAGCAGAGGTATTACATTCCAGTTCTTGGTAATGTGTCTTTTCAAAGTGAGATTTTAATCTCAAAGGGCTCCTCGGTTAACTGATGTTAAATTAAAGATGAAAAGGATCACATAAAATTTGATTCCTCATAAATTATAATTCTAAGCTCCTAGACACTTCTACCTGTGATTTTACAGATATCGCATCCTGAATCCTGCTGCTATCCCTGAAGGCCAGTTCATTGACAGCAGGAAAGGAGCAGAGAAACTTCTTGGGTCTTTGGATATTGATCACAATCAGTATAAGTTTGGTCACACTAAGGTATCAAAAAATGTCAGGAACACATCTATCTATCTATCTATCTATCTATCTATCTATCTATCTATCTATCTATCTATCTATCTATCTATCTATCTATCTATCTAT
>VOQK01042148.1:12428-22854 GCA_015052645.1 Benitochromis conjunctus | reverse complement strand
TAATAATAATAATTTAAAAAAAAAAGAAGAAATGATTCCTTTTTGTTTTTCTGTTTTGTTTTGTTTTTTTGTTCCCCCAACTGGGAATATGTTAAAAATATAAAAGGAGGGGGAAAAAAAAAAACCCTTTCAAAGACAGTTTGTCAATGATGTATCATAATTGCTTTGTGTATGTACACATCTCGTTTAATGCTTCTAATTTTGGGAATAAAGAATAATTGCACACTGTCTTATGTTCAGTCCTTTTTACTAACAAGCATGAGGAACTTTTTTTGCAGGTAAAGTGCAGGGACGTCAGGTCCTGGCAGACTTTTAGATGAGGGTCACTGACATATCGTCCATATTTGGGAATGAAGTGACAAATGGCAGCACGCTCTTACTTTCCAAGTGTTACTTTTTTTTTCCTCTTTTTTTTTTTTTTTAATTTAACATGTAGTTATGAATTATGGCCAAAAAAAGGCCATAATTCATAACTACATGTTAAAGGTCACGGTGACATGAGGTTCTGGCCCAGCAGTTTACTTTTCTGCCTGTTTGTCATCACCATAAATTAAGAACAAAAGAGGAGATTGACCTTTTATCACATTAATTTATTTTTCAATACTGAATTGGTGATATCAAATCGGCCACACCTTGACATTGTTGATTCTTTAGATGTTGAGGGGTGATTCCAGACTTCACCACAGTGCTGTATTTGAAATTATTTGTGGAGATATAGGGATTCATATCTCATACCGTCCCAGACTAATCAAGAACTGCCGGAGGAGATGGCACAAGCCAGATAATTATTTTAGAAAATGGCACGATTCTATGTCTTTATTTGGAGGACATGTCACAAGGTATGGAGAGATCTTTGTTTTGTAGCAATGTTTATGTTTAGTCAGCCTGATGAATGCATTCACAGCCATTTATGAGTGATGACTACCACAGGAGGATTGGGAGGACAGTGTGTCTGGTTTCATGTGCTGTTTTCTTGTGTTGGTCCCCCTTCCTCCCCTCCTTGGTATTTTGTGTGTTTGAAGCATAAATAAACTGATGAGGGTGGCCACAATGGTAATAACAGAAAAAGAAAAGCCATTGAAAACAGTACATTTTTATTGGAAGCATACGGCACCTGATTTGAGCTGATAAGTTTGAGTAGTAATGACGTGAAAGTAAAAGCAGAAAAAACATTTGGTCTGCAGTTTGATATAAAGAGAGATTAGCAAGCCACACGGAAGCAGTTCCTCAAACTGAAAGGAAGGCTCGGGCTTTTGACATTCAAGATGAGTCGGAGCGTCTTTGGTTCATTCTCGGTAATAAAACACATCACTTATTTACAGAGCATTTACAGGAAACAGCAGTGCAATCACAAACATGTTTAAAAAAAAAACAACACTTTCCAAAGCTCACTGTGCTTGAATTTGGGAACTGGTTCTCCACAAGGTATTAAAGTGCGTTCTTGGTCAGTAGTACATAGTAAAGTCAGAGCCATATAATTAAATAAAATTAAAGGCGTCTGATTTTAAGCTAGGACTGTACCTTTCAAAGCTTATCAGTAGCTTAAGTTTTTTTTTTTATTCCTTTTTGCCCTTACACCGATAAAACCATTGTTAACAGATTATTATATATATGTATTCATGTCTTAAGTTCATTTAAAATTAAACTAGATCATGTTGGACTGCGCTTCAAAGGGTTACTTTTAGAGCACAGTCCAACAATAATACACATGTATTTTCTTAGGCCACAGTCTTAGTTTGTCAATCCAGCTTTCAATACAGTTGCGTTGCAGTCGGCATAAAACAAACAAAAAAAAAAAAGATTCAAGATCCACAGCCTTTAGTTTTGCCGTTTTGCTTTTTGCTTGAGGACAAAAGTACAGGGCATGTGGCAGTGCTATCTGAAATAGAGACTATCTAGATATATAAACACTTGAAAGAAAACAGGTTGTTACTGTATTTTCAGATGACCTGGGCTTTTAAAAATCTATTCATTTATTGATCCCCCCCCCACACACGTGTAAATCAAACCGATTACTAGAGAAAAAGCAAGTTTGTGTCATGTTTGAAGTCACTCATGCATCAGTGCGATTTTAGCTGTTAAGACTGCAGGTTGCATATGTTTGTAAAGCATCTAAAAAACCCAATTTTTATCTGTGAAATCTTTTCTTAATAAGACGAATAAGCCCACGCATTAAAATTAGGTATACAGTGCTGCTCTTATTAAACACAATCTGAACCCAAATTAAGAAACTCATTGGCAGATATTCACAAATCTCAAACAAATACTTACAGTTTCACACAGAAAAAAAAATGGCCTGAGTAAGATAAATAAATAATTTTTAAAAAGAGGGGGGAGGGGGTGTTATATAAAAAAAATAAATCACTTGAGGCAGGCACATCAATACTTCCTGAGGCTAAAAACTTGAGGCAAACTTAGTCTGCATCAATTATACTGGTGGTGTCCATATCGTCTAAGGTCCTCTCGTAGCGGACGGTAGAAGGGAAGTGAGCTTGTTTTTTCCTGTAGATGACGAAGCCGAGGGCTAAAATGAGAGCGATGAGGGTCACGATGAAGAAGCCCAGTGCCACCGGGAAGCCTGCAGACTCTGAGGAACAAATGTTAGCACATCATCAGCCCGGCTCCAGAGGCAGCATGTTATTACAGACAAATGAACACAAACTAAGTCCAAAAATTTTTTTAAAGTAAAGCCTCCCACGTCATCACTGCTGTCAGTTAAGATATTATTAGGTACACCTTTTCACCCTGGCATGTAGACGTGGTCTAACCGAGCACCAGAATGGGGAAGAAAGGCGATTTCTACTGGGATTTTCCTGCACAAATATCTCTAGGGTTTATAGGGATTGTCCCGAGAAAGAGAAAATATCTAGCGTGCAGCACTGGTATGGGTGAAAAAGCCTTGATGATGCCAGAGAATTGTCTGGCTCCTATGAAGTTGATAGGACAATAACTCAAATAGCCACTGGTTACAACCAGGGCTTCAGAAGAGTATCTGAATGCACAACATATTGAACCTTGCAGGAGATGGGCGAAAACACTGGAAGACCACACCGGGTGCCTCCTGTCAGCTAAGAACAGGAAACTGAGGGTACGGTTCACATAGACTCACCAAAACAGGACAACAGAAGATTACAAAAATATTGCTTGGTCTGATGAGTCTCCATTTCTGAATTGAGAATATGGATGAGAAGCATGAATGCATAGATCCATCCTGCCTTGTATCAACAGCTCAGGGTGCCGCTGGTGTAATGGTGTGTGTTTGTGGGGCGTGTTTTCTTGCACACTTTTGTGTCCTTTTGTACCAATTGAGAACTTCTGACATCTGGTCGAATGAGAGATTTGCATCATGGATGTTCAGCCAACAAATCTGCAGCAACTGTGTGATGCTATCATGTCAATATGGACCAAAAGGACTGCTCCCAGCACCTTCAATCCAGTACTAGCAATTTCTACTTAATAAAGAGCCCAGTGAGCGCAAAAACGTGAAATACGTGAATGCATGCATGCTGATATTCAACTGAAGAGGTTTGAGAGTCTCTTCTTTAACAAAATTGAGGGAAAAAAAGCTAAGCTAAGCTTTTCACTTTGTTATTACAGGTTTTAGAGTGTAAAGTATGAAGTTTATTCATTTTAAATGACTTTTTCAGCAAAATAAAATGAAGAAAAAGTGAAAAAGTCGTCGTACTTTCTGAGTTTATCATGCAAATAACAAAGTAATGCTCTCATCCTTCCGTCAGCAGCAAAACAAATCCCCACAAAGTGTTAGACTTTGTCTCTACACCTGTTGTGATACTCACTTGCTTTCGTTTTGCAAACAACACGGCTGTAGCTAGTCTCGCAGGGGACCAGATTCCAGTTTCCACCATTGCCTGTCGCCATGAGGGCACACTGGGGCTCGGACTTCTTCCCGGTAAGGGCTGTAGATCTCCAGTTAGAGTAATCGAGGTGGGAGCCATCCTGCCAGGATACAGGCTTACCTAAGAGGACAAAAAAAATAATTAATTAATGTTATATTACTGTCCAGCTGTTCTCTTAAATTGCGATTCTTACCTTGAGTATCAAGCTCTATGCCGAGCCAAACTCGACTGCTGATGAGAGGGTGTTCAGTGATGTACTTGGCCAGAAAATAATTTTCCTCTTTGGTTTCGATGGTGAGTAGATGAGAATCTGCCGGTAAAGAAAAGCCGCAATTAACAAGAAAATTATTTTGTATAAAAATTTCAGAGTAGATAGACATGAATATTCTACGAGACAGGTCACAGGAGGACAATTTTGTTCACCCATAGCAAAAAAAAGTTGTATACTGGACTGTGAAGGAATGAAATTTGTTACCAAAGACAGAAATGCAAGAAACCATTAAAACTGGATTTTAAAAAGCCCTTTAAAACAGAACTGTTGAGAACTATTTATTTGCTATGACTTTTGACCACAAGCAGAAATTGTTAAAATGAAGTTAGACTTTTGTTTGTGTACTGAAAAAAAAAAACCCCAATGTCTAAAGTTTCTTTTCCACTACTCAGCTCGACGTTTTGGGTTTCTTTACACAGTGAACAACAACTCACCCATCTCCTGGCAGAGAGCCTTGGCCTGCTCCATGCTGTGGAGTCTGTAGTTGTAGAAGCTCATGTTAAAGGCGTAACAGTGATCCTCGTGCTGAACCCACTTGGACTTACCATCAACCTGAGGGCACCGATTAGTTTCTGCGCCATCTTGCAGTCTGGCTCCTGATTGCAAAAACAGAGAATAGAAGATAGACAATGGTTAATGGCTAACTAAAATTACCTAATTAACAGGTAGATGTCCTGCTTTTACAATTTACAGTTTTACCCAAAGCCAAAAGATTCAAAGCTCAGTGTTTTCACTGCTGTAAACCATTCAGTACTGTTGGATTATAGACAAGCCCTGTTTCTTACTTAATGAAAGACGTACCAGATTTTTTTAATGAAAGTTAGTGTCTTACTTTGGTAAGAAGAGGTAATATTGGTGGTGTAACAGATGGCGCCATCGATCACAGCATTGCAGCTGGTCCTTTTCCAGTCTCCAGCAGGGTTTATATAAACACAGTTGGCCTTCGGTGTGTCTTGGGTGGAGTCCTGGTTTGAGTCAGATATGGTGGCATTGTAGTCAAATTGTGTTCCATCAGACCATTCATAGGCTGAGCCACTGACCTGCACAGAGAAAGAAAGCATTATGGATGTCAGGATGTAATTATGAGGTAAAAACAAATGGGTGAAATGCAAATGAGACAAGTTTGGATCTACTCATTGTTTCTGTACAGCTCAATTATAATGAAGTGAATATTTTTGCTCAGATTCTGGTTGCCAAAAGTTCTTACAGCATAGTTTGACAGGCCAATCCAGAGCGGGAAGCCATCCATCTTGGAAATGAGCCTCAGGTGTGCGTTGTGCTGCATGTCATGGATGCTTGCCAGGTGGCCTCCAAGCTTATCACATTTGTCTATAGCCTGGAACCAATTCAACTTATGGGTAACAACCCTATATGTTATGGTACCATAGTGCTGAAAATCCTTGGCTGACTGGTTGTACTCCTTCTTGGGTTCTTAGGAGAGAAGGATTAAACACATAAAGTGTTATTTTTAGCATCAAGCATTTTTAGTTATGAGAACAGAAACAGGCAAATACTATTAAAATGTAGATGTATACTATACCATAATCCAGTTTGCAGCTCACAATTGTCCTCTGCTTGAATATGGGGTGTAGCTCTTGGTTTGTGACGAGAATCCACGTGCCGTCAGTCGTGAGACCGGCTATGAATGAGTTTTCTAAATTTGGTCGGCCTTTCGCCCAGTTGGAATATTGCACATTTGTGCCATCATACCACCTTGTCTGGTTATCTACGGCAAAAGACAATCACTATTAACTCTGGCACATACACAAGCACAATAGCACATATCTGTCAGTGTCTGTATAGCATGTAAAACACTGGGCAAGGTAACATTAGGCTGCTACTATTACAGGATCAGATTTTCATGGCTTGGCAAGTTAGTTTTTCAAGAAATTTACTTATAAACAGACAAAAAACAGAGCAATGAATACATTCTCCTTCTGTTTTCCTTAGTCCTTCAGTCACACTAAACAGTGGTTGGAGATCGTGGCACAATCAAAATGATCGTGACCTTGTGCAATAAACGTGCAATAAACATGCAATCTCATTGCCTTTGAAACTGCCACTTCAAAATCATGGTAATCTATTTGTGTGTATAAATTAGATAGCATTTGCCTTAGAGGAGAAAAAAGGGTCAGTTCCCAAGAGCTTTGGTAACAAGAAACCAAAAAATAAAACATCTCATACCCACAGTTACTCATACCCACCGTTGTTATCTTTGAACAGTCCCAGCCATACAAACTGGACCAATGACTGAAAGGGCAGCAGCTGGCTCTTTATAAACTCGTTCTCTTGTTCATTTCGGATAGTCAGGATGTCTGCATCTGCATCTGAAACATATATACACCATCATTAGCAAGTTTCGTCATGCTGAAGAACGGCGTTTGCTTAATATTGTCAAATTCTTACGAAGTTTTTTGCAGGTATTCTCAATACGTCCTTGGTTATATGACTCCCATCTGGAGCCAACCAGCTGAAATGAGTAGCAACTATTCTTCCAGGGGATCCAGTTTGGACCATTTTTTTTATGGGGGCACTTCACTAAAACATCCTTATGTGTGGAGATTCTCGGCTCTGTAAAAAAACAAACAAACAAAAAAGCAAATGGCATAACGATGCTTTCCAAGAAAATAGATAAAAGCTTTGACACCATGAGATTAAAAAGCAAAGGATGTTAAAGGATAATTATTGTTTCTAGAGAAGTAAGGAAGAAAGGGCTTTGCAGCCAAATAAAAGAACAAATTATTTTTATATTGATGTCTAGAAACTACACTATATTGCTAAAGTGTTCGCTCGTCTGCCTTCACATGCATATGAAATTGAGTGACATCCCATCCTTAATCCATAGTGTTTAATATACTGTCAGCCCACACCTTGCAGCTATAACAGCTTCAGGTCTTGTGAGCTTTCCAGAACATTTTATGGGAATTTGTGACCATTATTCCCCCAAGTGCATTTGTGAGCTCAGATACTGATGTTGTACAACAAGGCCTGGCTCACAGTCTTCCACTCTAATTCATCCCTAAGGTATCCTGTTGCGTTTAGGTCAGGACTTTGTGCAGGTCAGTCCAGTTCTTCCACACCAAACTCGCTCATCCATGTCTTTATGGACCTTGCTTTGTGCACTGGTGTGCAGCCACGTTGGAACAGGAAGTGGAGATCCCCAAAATGATCCCACAAAGTTTGGAGCATGAAATGGTCCAACATGTCTTGGTAAGCTGCAGCATTAAGAGTTCCTTTCACTGAAACTAAGGAGCCAAGCACAGCTCCTGAGAGACATATACCATAATCCCCCCTCCATCAAACTTTACACTTAGCACAATGCAGTCAGACAAGTATTCACCCACCCATCCAATGACTTGGATGGGTGGGTGAATACTTTTGGCAATTTATTGTACTTGTAAATAGCTTAAATTTCTTTTGTTAAAAAAAAATATTATCATAATTTCTGAGAGAACAACAAAAAAAGCAGTGCGACAGTCTTTTTGTCTCTATTCTATATCCTCACTTACCACTTGGTTTGTGGCAGATAGCACCTCCGAGAATGTCCAGACACTCAGTGGCTTTCCAGAAGCCATCAGTGTCCAGGTAAACGCATTGGCCACTAGTGACATCAGAAGACCAGCGACTGAACACAGTGTGACTTTGGTCAGTCCAGCGGTAGTGGTTCCCGTCCTGAGTGGAAAATAGAGTGGAAATCATTTGAAGGACTGTACAAGTGATGAATTCAAACAGAAGTCTCTTTTAGTCTACTTACATCTTCGCTAAAGAGGCCAATCCACATGGGTGTCTTTGCACGGCTCACGTGTACAGTGAGGACGGATTGCATGCCGGTATCAGCCACGCTTACCAGGTCCATGTTGTTTTTCTTGCACTCCAGTAAAGCCTCAAACCAGGTGAGATTTCTGACAAGCAGCAGCACGGTGTGGTTATTGACAACGAAAGGCTCCGTGGGGACCTGTGGCTCCTCTAGCTTATCTGAAATGAGAAATAATATGCGTCTTTTATCATCTCATGACAGGTGTGCAAGAGACCTGACTCTCTGTGCCTTTGTTACACAGAAATGTATCTGCTTTGTACTTTGTCTTTTAATGGAGAGATAGCTGTAGAGATACGAGAGGAAATTATAGACGAGAGTGATGGGAAACGACATACAAGGAAGGTCTTTTTGTTTTTTGCTCCATGGATGTTTTGGCTAATAACGTTAACCCCTACACTACTATTCTAATAGAGGCCTAGGTTGCTGTGCTGGTGTTTGCTGCCCATTTGTCCGGATTTTATCACATTATACATCAAAGTTTATGAGTTAAGCATTCATAAAAATAAATCTCAGGATAAACATGCATGTTTTGGATGAAATTTGGATAATCAAGTGACGGGAGTAGACATTCACCTGCATAGTGTTGGCAAACAGCCACATGTAGCATCTTTGAGCAGCTGGTGTAGTCCCAGGTACCCAGCATGTCAGACTTGGAGTCGTGGAGCATGAACACGCACAAGTCCAAACTCTCCAGATCCCATGGCTATCAAGAAAGACAGAAAGCAACTAATGCATCTAAAGTTTGCATTAAAATAATTAGTTGGAGATTTAGGTGTATTATGATAATGCAGTAATGGTTCATAACTGTACAAATACATGCTTCTGTCAAACATATCAGCCGAAGCAATTTATCTTTAACTGGTTCCCTGTTTATACAGAAGTGAAGTGAACTTACATGAAAAGCCACGACCTTGTGCATGCCCAGAAGCAGAGGGTTAAAATTTAAGTAGTTCACTGTGGACTTGTCAATCCACGAAGGTTCGCCGTTCTGGATTTTCATACCAATCCATGTTTTGTTTATGCCTTTTGTGTCCGGCAGGAGGGTGTTGATGAAATCTGAAACACACACATATGTTACACATATGAATTCTTTAATATTTTGCACAGCTGGAGGGCACAGTTACACTCTTGAGGACTTCTGTCGTGCTTTTCGTAAACTATAAAGCTCTGTCAAACAAATATATTTAAGCTCGTCATGAGAAGTATGTCAACGTTCTCACCTTGCTCCACCTGATCAGAGATGGTGACCAAGGTTCCCTTTACTGTCTGGCATTCCTCGTCTGCACCCTTGAAGCTAAAAGGCTTTGAATTCTTCATCAGCGTGTAGCACTGAAAAAGGACACCAGCATCGTAATCACTACAGCAGAAAATGCCTTCAGTGCAACTCAGGCACTAGGTTGCTAATCCAAATATAAAATATGCGACTGCTGGTTAAACAGCCACATTATCAGAAATAATTTTACAAGCAACTTTCTATCACTCAGGCATTAAACGAAGCATAAACCATTAAAATCCCTTCTATAAAACTGCAGTAGTAGATTTGATTTTACTTTCTTGTGTGGGAATTTTTTCCTGAAATATAAAATATTATTACTTCCTTATTTTTAACCTCTCTTAATCACTTAGGGCTTGTAAGAAGATTATAAAGAAGAGGAGTTTTTAAACTATGATGTAATAAATGTGTCAGACTTTATTTCTGAAGGAGACAGATTCCTTTCCACAGGGCAGTCCTCCAGGCTGAGGCTCCAGGGGGTTTTTCTCCACTAATGTGGTGTTCACTCTTTCACACACGAACGGTAACCTCCGCGAGCACTGATCAGAGTCTGCAAGTGTAAACAGGACAGTAAATGCGTGTATAAGAGAGTTAGAAGTAGTGACTGTAAGTGTGCCTCACAGCTCCGTGTAAGGAGAGAATAAGCAAGAAGTCACTCGTGGAATTTGGCTGAAATGTGTTTTCACTGTTTTTAATAAAAAAATTAATAAATTATTTCATTGCACTAAAAGCAAAGTAATGTTTTTTTTAATACAACAGTTATTTAACTTTTAGCAGGTAAATATTTGATCTGATTGCTCTTTGCTCCTCAGCACAAACTGACCGTAGAAGTTTTCATTTACTCAGTTACTCTCGTTATTTTTGTTCAAACAACGAATTGAATTTAAAACCTTAATCATTCTCAGCCTTACACAAACTGTCTGGTGTTTACTCACCGGGAAAGGCACTTTCAGGAGTGATGTAGGTGCAGCCATCCAGGGGAAATAAATGGTTATAGTACATAGAGTTGTACCTAAAACAAACATAATTTCACGAATCTCAGTATCACATTTTACCACATCTATACAAGTTCAAAGCTCAGAAAGGGGTGTGCGTGCGTGTGTGTGTGTGTGTGTGTGTGTGTGTGTGTGTGTCAGACTGGCTTACGTCATAGGGAATATGCGTCCAGGCTGTCTCATATCAATCCACCAGCTTTGCTTATCGGAATC
>VOQK01042148.1:0-12408 GCA_015052645.1 Benitochromis conjunctus | reverse complement strand
CTTATCGGAATCCGACAACTGTTCAAAACATGCAAGTTTAAGTTTCACACAGTTGAAATTGGTGGTATCAAAGTCTGAGGTGACTTAAATTTCACACTGTGTTTAGTAAGTATGTATCTAAGTAGTAAGACGTTGATATTTCTGTTTAACTGTACATTGTGCTCCATTAATGGTTCATTTTCTTTTTTGCCATTTTAGTGCTCGCAGATTTGTCATTTGCGTTGTTATCTGCAGAGATGGGAAGTAACGCGTTACTGTAATCCGATTACTTTTTCAAGTAACGAGTAAAGTAAGGGATTACTATTGCAAAAAAGTAATTCGATTACTGTTACTTTCCTGTAAGCACGCTGCATTACTAAACCGTGATTTGGTTTGTGAGAGTGTCTCATGACAATGATGTATGAGTGTGCGACGTCCGTGGCAGCAGCAGACGTGTAGATCAACAGTGTGGGAGAGAGTACGACCATGCAGCGTTTAAAGCTTGGAAGTACTGACATTACTTTGCGTTTGAGTCCATAAAAAGTGACAAAAACATTAGCATCCCCTGTACACTCTGCGTGGGAAGAAAACTGCTTTCCACAGCGAAAAATTTAACTTCAAATTTGAGCAAGCAGTGAGCACATTGCCACGGGAACAGAGAAACCCCCGGATCCCCCCACTGACATGACCGCTGCGACACCGGGAAAACCTAAACTGGCCCCACTCCTGCTACACAGGTGAAAATAAATTTAAGAGCGACAGGACTTAGTGCTGCTGAATCTTTGATTTTATTTATTTTTTGTTGTGTTTTACTTTCATCTATTTGAAAGAGTGAGTGTAAACACAAAAAAATATTTTATTTTATATGCTGGAATATGCAGAAAATAGGTGTAAATGTTAAACAAATGTCTTCCATATAATTTAATTTTTGCTTGATGCAATGTGCATAAAATTAAAAGATTAAAACTAATAAAAACAATTTTTAAAAAGAGACTTTTCCATTTGATTCAATTTTATATGATGGATTATGAAGAAAAAAATAGAACTGGGCTGAAAGGTCTATGGCTTTATAACGTATTCAGGTTTATGTGCAGCCAAAGCCTACTCAAGCTTGACTGGATGAAATAACTTGAACTAGAACCAGGAAACTTCCATCACTAATTTTTTTTCCCTGCCCGACAAAACTTGCTTATTCATATGCTGATATCTGCTTAAAATTAAGAAGAACTAACTACAACCTTACTGTCTCTATAGGACTGAAGAGTGTAAGTAGCAGCCAGGTGCTGGCAGAACATGGCAGTACAATTTAAGACTGCAAAGCTACATCTGAACAGAATAGCCAGAATTCACATCTGGTGGAAAAACAACCACAGCATACCACCATAAGCACACCAACTGTCAAGCACAGTGGTGGAGGGCTGAATTACTTGGGCACCTTGCAGTCAGTGAGTTGACCATGAAGTATTCTAGAGTTAAATGTGACACCATGTCTCTGACAGCCTTACCCAGTTTGGCCCAAATTGGGTCAAACAATTGGACAATGCTTTAAAGCACAGCAGTAAATCTACAAAAGAGTGGCTGAAAAAGAAAAGAATCAAGGTGTTGCAACGGCCCAGTCAAAGTCAGGACCTCATCCTCAACATCAATGCTACGGTGACACCTCAAGGGACAGCAAAAAGAAATGAGAATGCTGCTTTTGTTTGGCTTGTCCCAAATAAACAGTCCAATATTTCTAAATAAAATAGCCTTTAGTCAAAACATTGCCACTTTTAATAGTGTGCTACTTACAATATGCGTTGCCTTTTGGATTTCAATAGCAGCAATGGTGCTAGTCGGAGCCGCCAGTTTACCGTTTTCTGATTTGCAAAAGAGCCTCGCCTCCTGAAAATTGAGCGGTGGCTTATTAACAAACCAAAACTCCGCTCCATCCACAAAGATGGACGAGTCATGATGCCCATCTGAAAAACAACACAACGTTACAACACATGTGGCATCTAATCAGAGGATGATCTGAGAAAAGAACTGTTGAGTCTAAAAAAAACAAAACAAAGTCAGACTAATAACAGATGCAATCACACTGAACAGATACTCAGACTTTGAGAATAGGTTGTGAAAAGATGAGGGCATTACCAGGATTGTACCACTCTGGTGTTTTCGGTGTCACTCCTGTTGAAACATCAAAGAATTCGAGTAGATTTACGGTCAAGTCCATGAGGTTTTTAAATTATATCGAGACATCACTGTTGTGTTATACAAAACTGTACAAATGACTCATTCACTTTTTGGACCTTCAAATTCCTGTTAATTAGCTTAATGAGTGCTTTGAGCTCTTCCCAAACCAGTACCAGCCTTTATTTGGTGCGCACATACACTACACATCACTGGTCACAGATATAAGCTCACCTCGAGGTATTTGGCAGACCCATTCCAGCTGGGCGTCACAATGAAAGGGTCTGGGGTAGAAAGGTATGGGAGACAAGTCGTGCAGCAGATAGTAAAACACGTGTTTCAAGCTGTTCTTCATTGTCTGGGGACACAAATGGGTTTTGCACAAACGTCACCAATAATGAACAAAAATCGGCAACACAATTCTGACATCACAGATCATGTTCACTTCCTGTTTGAGAAAAAAAACAAACACGCAAGAGCTGTTTGTGTCTGACAACATAAAACAACTTTTAATGCTGAGCTGTCATAAGAGAAAGAATAGAGACTACAGATTAGAAAAAGCACACAACTGCGTAAGCCAAATGTTTCCCTTTTTTATTGAAGTCTCCATTTAGTGGCCCACCTTGAATGCAGTGCAGTCTCGATCGTACGCATCGTCCTCGTAGAAATTTTGATTTAAAATATCTAGAGATACCTATTAAAGATACATTGGAGGATACAAACATGATACAAAGCACTCTGCCAAATTTGACAAAAACTGCTATACATGTGTTCAGAGCCGGGATACTCACGGGCCGGGCGTCACTCCACTGCCACGAGCGATCTGCTGGGTTTCTCCTGTTCAGGCCGACCCAGAAGTACCGATTATTACTGCAGGAAGAGGAGCACGCTGTGTTACTTAACCAGCTTTTCAAGTGAGAAGATAATAATTAGAATTAAACATTAAAACATTTTGATGTTTTGCATAAGCTTTTTTCTCCCCCCCCTCGCTGGCTCAACTGCAATGTGTGAAATGTGACACAGGAGATGATATGTGTTTATTTTAATGCTCGAGCCAAGTGCACTCAAGGTTTATGTGCGCTAAGAGACAAGTTTGAACTCTTAGGTATGCTCCCACAAAGACGAAGCAGCATGTTTACAAGTCGTCTCCTTGTTAAAGGGACTAGATGTGCCAGTCTGATAACGGCTGCCCGTACACACCACAAGTGTGTATAAAGGTTAAAGCCATAACGAATATTGATTTGCTCATAGAGGAAAGTTCCATAAACTCCTGCCAATAATCTCGCTATCAGACATGAGTTTGACACATTGTACGTGTTAGACATTGCCTGGGAAAAAAATTAAAAACTGTAGAGGGGCAGATTCTTCAGCATGACCAATCCATTAACAATATAACTGTTATAAATGCTACACCACTTTAGCATTAGTGTTTCTACTAAAAGAACTTGAGCTACTACAAATAACATTTTTGCAGCATATGGTTAAATAGCCAACTGGATAAGTCAATTCAGTTCATTTAAATTTATATAGCACCAATTCACAATATTTGGCTCACACACTTTATATTGTAGGGTGTTGGGGAAAACCCCAGCAATGTGAAAGCTGAAGTCTCTGCCTCCCATTCTACCTTTAACTCAAGGAGTCGCAAGGGAGCCAGCAGTCTGAGACCTAAGCACTCTATTGGGATAATCCAGTATTATGAGGGCTTTAAGATATGATGGGGCCTGATTATATAGACTTGCCTTTGTCCTGCGACTCGTCGTAAATTTTCTATGAATGCTGAGCAGGACTGCTTTTGAGAAAAGCCAGGCTGATGGAGAGCTGAGGATCACCACTAACACCTGTCTCTTTAATAATGATTTTACACTGGGAAGTTTTCACTAACTAACTAAGATGGGATTTATGGAAAATCCGCTATTCCTGGTGAGCCAGCTCTCACCGAGCTTCATCCTACTGGTTTCAGCAGTCTACCAGCTGAACTGGTACACTCACTAATGAGTGTAAAGAGTCAGTCACGTGACCTCCAGCAACTACTAAATGAGAGTTGTTGACTAGTCTCTAGAGCTCTGTGGGTCTTAAGATGACTTGTCCTTAGTTACATAGTTGATACCTTAGTTCTTGTAACTCATTTCCTATGTGATAAAAAAAGCTACGTGGAAAAAATACTGGAGAAACAGCATTATTTGGTTAAAGTGAACCCCCGACTGTTTCTCTGCTCTGTTCAATTCAATTCCGTTTTATTTATATAGCACCAATTCACAACAACTGTCACCTCAAGGTCTTTTATATTTTAAAGATTCTACAATAACACAGAGAAAATGGCAACAATCGGATGACCCCCTATGAGCAAGCACTTGGCGACAATGGTGAGAAAAAACTCCCTTTTAACAGGAAGTAACCTCTAGTAGAACAAAATTCAGGGAGATTCATGTGAGAGCTGTCAATTAGCAATCTTAGTAAACACAACCCCAGAGAAATCCAAAGTGAGGTATGATGCTCATTTTTCACAATTTTGAAACCGCAATTTTTTTCTTCAATGTGACAAAAACAAAACACATTGCTTTCTGCTGTTATACTATAGTTCAGATAGTATTGTATGTTTCTGTGCTTGACTTGTGACTTCCATAAATGATGTCACACTTCTCGTGACAATGATCTATGACAGCACTCCTCTGCTACTGGTATAACAGGAAATACAACTTGTGTTGATTGTGTGTCTACCTGATAGTCTCTCTCGTAATCAAGTGCAGGGCTCTCATTTCATCCAAGTTTGTTAAACTGGGAAGATTGGCTCCTAGAGCCTGACAGAACCTCATGGCCTCCTCCCAGGAGCGCTTCCTGCTCAACCTTTCTTCATGAAACACCTGACAAGGTGAAAGAAGCATTTAAAACAGCTTAGAGTGTGTATAAAGTCAGTTCAGCTGTAACCAAATTCCACTGAGATTCAACTGACTATCTGTGCAAGACAATCATCAGAAATGGCTTCTGAACTAGATAATAATTCATCCAAAGATGAGATTCTGTGAAAAAAGACAGAAGACGAAGTTTTTGTATCACTACTACACAAGCCCTCCTTTCAGGAGAAGTGATCTTGAAGCCCTGTAAAAAGACTTCAGTACAGTGCTTTTGCCACTCCTACTTACAACCATTTTCACTTTTGCTAAAAAAATTAAACAAAAGAAAAACTACATCTTCTAATAGTAGTGTTCAAAGAAACACACACATACACACACCTTGTAGCAGTATCTGATGTTTGGCTTGGACGCCCAGCCTTTAGGACAAGTTGCATTAAGCTCTGGTTCTGGGGCGGGAGATGGACTGAGGTCTCTTCTACAGATGGTACCGGCCCTGAAGACTGTGCAGTTCTTCACCTCCCACTTACCCATGGGCTTTGCAGTGGAAATTGCAACACACCCTCCTCTCCGATCTATAAAGAAAATGAAACAAAACGAAATTCAATCTTTAAAAGTGACATTTACTATTTAGATTTCGTCTGTTACGATAACCAGTTAACTGATGTTATAACATATTGTGGTGGAGCAGTCCATTAAGTTATTTGTGTCTTCATTTATTAAACATCTATTATAACACATACGATTATATATAACGTATGCTCTCACACAAACATATAAAATACTGATAGAAGTAAAAGAAAGTTCAGCTCTGGGACAAAGAAGAACGCATCTTTTGGTGTAACCAATACCACCCCAGATATTAACTGATCATCAGCCAGTATGAGCACCTCTATAAGAGCAGAAGTTTTTTCAGTTTGAAGGTCTGGAGCATTCAGGTGTGTGTTAGCAGAACGTCAAGGAGGAAAGTTATCAGCAATGACGTTAGAGAAGCAAATGCTGCTGGATCTCAAACTCTACAGATCTCAGTGAGCATGTTAAATGTTAAAGTTTATGCCTGTACGATTAGAAAAAGACTGAATAAGTGTGGCTTGTTTAGAAGGGATGAACAAACTGCAAGACTTCTGGAACAATGCACTGTGTACAGGCAAGTCCAAAGTGAAGATACCTGTCTATAATGCAAAGAGCCATGTTTGGTGAAAACCAAACATGGCATATTAACACAACACCTCATACCAACTGTCAGTACGGTGGTGGAGGGGTCATGATTTGGGACTAGATCGTTTTTTTTATTATGTCCTGATATGACTGTATGTTAGTGAGTATTCTGAGGTGCACAGACATTTCTCTGAATAGCTTATACAGCATATATATAAAAAAAGGAGATGGCCGTATTTACACCAGGTATGGATTTTCATCTTAAAGGCCAGATTCAGCGAACTTTATACTCACACCTCATAGCCTTTTCATTTCATGACGGGCTTTTTGTTAATGACCAAGCTATAGGCGTATAATATATGAGTATGTTTGGTCAATTTTACATTTCTGAAAACTTGGGTCTTAAATGGTTGATGGTATTTCATGTAACAGGAAAAAAAAAAAAACAGTAAATCTGAGCCTCCACAGTATAAAAAATACTATCAGAGGTTCAGAATGATATACAGTCCATTATAACACTATAGTCTGCTATAACATTTTATATACAGATACTTTAGCCATTAGCCCCAAGTCTTTGTACCTGGTTCAAACCAGCCCCAGTTGGTGTATGTTGCCACATCCGTCGACCCATCTGCGCTCACCCACTGGTACTCCCCGGTGCTCTTGGTGTCCTGCAACCCTATCCAAAAGTACTGAGTTTCCTTGGCTGCCGTCTCTTGAAGCAGACTGTTAATAAAGGCCTGCTCAAACCTAGAAAGAACAGTCAAATATGAGTGAGTTTCTTTAACTGCAAAAACACAGAAATTTTATGTAGGTCATCTTTTGGACTGATAACAGAAACCCTTCTGATCAGCCGGAAAAGCCCTTACCTGTTTCTTATGGTGACGTTGCAACGGTCTTTGAAGGACACTTGTGTCATGTTCACTTTATAACAGGCGTTTCCATGTCTCTTCCAACCCTGGCCAGTTGAAAACAATCATATTTTTCAAGCTAGTATTACATCTCTTTCATAATTCAAGTTATGACATGGATGCCGTTTTCTGTAATAGGATTTCTTGTCAACAGTCACATGAGTGTTTTTCCCCACCATCAAGTATTACAGTTTTGTTTTCACTTTACAAATCTATTTGCTTCTATCCGCAACAGCTGCCAACAGAGCTAGACGTGTGCTTTTCAACTCCTTTATGACTCAATAGAGCCATAAAAATCATCTGACCCTCAGAGTAAGCTCTCTTTATAACACCACCAAACATATGCATGGGTTCTACATTCTAACATATAAAATTTAAATGGTGTTGCCGGTGTGGAGGCATAGAAGTAGCTCACCACACATTTAATAGGAAATGTAAAATACTGCTGGTTGAGAGAATACTCACATCTTTCGAGCTACAGCCGACCTGCGCTGCTGATTCATTGACCTTTCCTTTCCTCTGGCACATGAAGGGCAGCATCTGTGCGCAATCCTCAATCTGCCAACCGTGAAACTGTGGAAAAACAGACAGCGTGCATTTCTGTAAGACCTCAAAGGCAAAACAGGATAAATGTAATACTATACACAAACATGCACACAAGGCCTGAGTACAGTGGAAGTGTGTTACACACACACACACACCTCTCCAGTGTAGGAGACACAGCTGGTTTTCCAACGGGGCTGGACCGGTTGTGATGAAGCCCAGTAAGTGAAAGTGATGGGTGCCCTGTCGGTCCACTTGAAGACGGTGGGGTTCACGCCGACGCCAAACAGACCGATCCACACATCTAAAGTCTTGCCGTCTGATGAGCAGTAACACACATGCAAACATTTTCAATTTCTGGCTTTGTTTAAATTTGACTCAAACAGTGAAAGCATAGGCCTGGAAATCATTCGCATCAAAAATAAGGCACTAGGGTGTAAATCACAATACTTCAGTGCTAACTCTAAAATAAATAAATAAATGTTGTACATAAATAGAGAAAAGGACAACATGTTCGGACTCATGTCATTAATAACACAAGAGAAACTTGGACAGTTTTACCTCCATGGAAATTAGTGCTGATCATCTCTTTGCTGTCAATCGTGTGGAAACTGGCTAAAACTCCGTCCTCAGTTCTACACTGTTCCTGGGCAGCAGTGAAGTTCTTTGGCTGCTCCATCAACTTGTAACACAGTCCGTTCCACGGCACCCAGTTGTTCTTACACACTGTTTCTTTATAGACAAAAGAATCTGCAGAGAGAAGACAAGACACACAGAGGCCTTGAGGGGATTTGAGGGTTTCAGATCAAGGCCATTTGACTCAGAGGGCTTCATATTTTGTACAATATCCAGGGCTGTGTTATTCTTAAACTGTTAATTTGAAACAAAAAAAAAAAAGGAAAATATTTTGTGTGGAAAAAAGTGACAGAAGAGGCTCAACCTTATTGTATTAAAAAGCATATTTACAGTTAAGCTTCAGTCACACAGGCTTAGAAACCTGTCAGCGACACCCTGGCAACCCCTTGTTGTTAAGGAAGTATATATATTCCCCAATTGGTTGGTGAATGGATGCTTGAGGTTGCTGCCAACTGCTTAGTGAAGTTTTTCATAAAAGAGCTATACAGTGCTGCACTAAAAACCTTATGATTGCTTTGGTTGCTAGCAGATTGCTATGGTCACCCATCATTTGCATAAATGACACCAACGTGTCTGCAAACACTCGCTGACTATTGGCTGGGCAGATGGTCATAAAGCTTGTGGGCTGTCGCCAGGTGAAATTGTTTACCAAGAGGGTGCTGCACCAAAAACTTGATTGTGATTGCTATGGTTGACAACAGTTGGAAAATGCAGAGTTGTCTTCAGATGCAGCCAACCCACCTGTTGTTGCCGTCTCAGTGGCATTGACTCTCTTCTTGCAGACGTATGGCAGCCGCCTGTTACACGCCATTGTTTCATAGTTCTTCTTAGAGTTCAGGACTCCACAGTCTGACTCAATGATTATGGAGGTGGAGGGCATTCCTGTTAAATATATAAACACACAAATATCAGCTTTACATAGAGGTTCAAAAAACACAAGATCTCTGATCCAGCACAGTCTTGTTGATGAGAGCAATCACAGAGAGTTCATATCAGTAAAAAGCTAGATGGCTGCAGTATACTTCATGCTACATTCATGCTTGCACTCTCCCGTTAAGAACTACATATTACAAAAGCTAGCAGGCATTACTCAGTACTATAAATGGGTCATTCAGCAACATTGGCAGTCCCAGTGCCACACTATGTGGCACAGTGGGTTTCTTCACAACACTAGCCTCATTGTTTCGCTGACCGACACCAACGCTCCCTTTCATAGACGAGCAGAAACGCAGCGTTGATGCAAGATTTAGTGTAGTGAGAGGAGCAGGTGTTTCTGGCAAGTGAAACTGTGTTATTCTGGTTTTGTGGAAACAATGCCTACAAACGAGGCTATGAAATGAGAACATGTGCAGCACAGTTCTTAGAGAGAAACAGTAGTCAGTAACAAGTGAAAGATATGTTGATATTCACTGTTACCTTGTTCCCAGCGTAACATGGAGAGAGGAGAGCCATCTGACCACTGCCATCCTTGAGAAGTATCTAACTGGTGAAGGCCGATCCACATCCTCTCAGGCATTCTGCGAAGGCCGCTCAACACTGCACAATGCAACACCACAGTACACAGGACAAGGAAATGTGATAAAGGAAATTATAAGTCTAATGTAGTTTCAATCATCAAGATGGGATGCACTGAGCAGAAACTTTGAGCTTCCACAGCTGTTTTATTTACTCGTTAGATACAACCTCAATGCCAAAAAAAGATGGCTTGAAGATCACGTGCATCCAATTACAGCCTGATAATAATAAAGTAAGATTTTGTGAGATTTGCAAACCCTTAAATTCAGTTTTCTTTTATTTACATTTTACACAGTACTCCAACTCTTTTGGAAATGGGGTTGTATAGGTGAAGATTTTAAAGTTCACCCTTTTGTAATCATCCACTGGAAATCCCAGAGTACGATGATTAAGAAGCAAAGGACATAAATAAAACGAATTGAGGAAATGAAAAATAAGTGGCTTCTATGACATCATACTTGGAAAATTCGGAAGTAAATAAGCTTATCCTTTTCAGGGTCGCGGGGGGCACTGGTGCCTATCCCAGCTGTCTTAGGGCGAGAGGCAGGGTACACCCCTGGACAGGTCACCAGTCTGTCACAGGGCTAACATAGACACAGACAACCATTCGCACTCACATCTATGGACAATTTAGAGTTTCCAACTAACCTAACCCAACTAACTGCATGTCTTTGGACTGTGGGAGGAAGCGTACCCGGGGAGAGCCCACGCAAACATGGGGAGAACATGGGGAGACCCCGGACTGATGGTGGAATTGAACTCAGGACCTTCTTGCTGTGAGGCAACAGTGCTAACCACCGTGCCACCATGCTGCAGAAAGAATCATTTTTGTCATTACTTATTTATACTTCTTTTAAAAATCTACATCTCAAGCATTACTCATGTCCCCATTATGGCAATTTTCTGGTTGTAAATGAGGCATTTCTGTCACAAAGAGAATCTGCATGTACTAATTTTTTTTTTTACTTGTGTGTTTTTTTATATTGTTTTATGGGAGTTGCCACAGTAATAGTAGTCTTAGTAGTAAGTCATTCTTACAGATTGCAGAATTGAGATCATCAGGCCCAGACAAACTAAGCAGATCGGCTCCCTGACTGCGACACGAATCCAGAGCTTCGTGCCAGGTCACCGCGCCATTGGTGACAAATTCATAGCATGAATCACCGTCTGGACCGGCAAACAGAGTCTGGCAGCCATCCTCTGCAAAGTGAAAGACACAACAACAGTATCAGTATCAACAGTCTGTGTTTCATGTAGCTTCGGTTAGGTCAGATCCAATCCGTTGTGCTACTCTGCTACAGGTGCTGCAGATAGTGCTAATTATTAATGGAGCTGACCCCACCCTGTTTTTTTTCCTGCTTTAAATGCTCTCAAGAATAAATCTATGTTCACGCCAATGCTGATATATCAACAACATTAAACAAATATAAAAACATTAAACCTGCGTTCATGTTGAAAGAAATTACAAGTAAATAAAAATACAACATGCCAGGTTTCAGACAGTGTCCTTTCTTCTTGTCTTGGTCATAGTCTGAGGAGGTGGCACACCAGGACCTTCCAGGAAATTCTGGATCGGGGAGGCATCCATGATACCAGCTGTTATTGTACTTGAAGGGGAACTCACAGGGGCTGCCAGCAGAGTTCCCATCCATGGTGTGGATGACTGCACAGAGAGAAGAAGTGAACAAAGTCAAAGATCTATTCCAAACCTGTAGTAGTCATTTCATTTCAACGACTCGTAAATCATCTCACAGCAGTGACGGGTGAGATGAAGTTTGTCCTCCTGCAAACACCAAAGTACTTCCTTCTTACAATAATACACACAATCAAACGTTAGCATGCAATATAGACAGCTCATCCTACTCCTTAGATCAAATTCTGTATGCTGATGAATAAATGAATGTGAAGAAGGAGTGTTTTGGCTGGCTTATAAGCCAATGTCTCTCCTCCCCGCACCCCCAACCAGTTTGTGCAGAAACTGAAATCAAAGATGATGCAAAACTTGTTCTTTGTTTATTGCGTCAGTGACAGAAAGTGACAGAAAAGAAACAAAATCCCAGGAAAGCAGTTTTGATTCAGTACATCTTCGAGTCTGCATCATCATTGTGATTGAATTTAAAATTCCTGCTCTCTGCACTCAAACTAATTTTCCTTTATTGCCTCAAAATGCATCTGAACACATGATAATGGACCTTTTGAAGAAGAACTTCTCTCTAAATGTTACTGCAGACATGAAAAATGATAATAAACAAGACGTTCTTCCATTTCAAATACAGTGGGATGCAAAAGTTTGAGCAACCTTGTTAATCGTCATGATTTTCCTGTATAAATCGTTGGTTGTTACGATAAAAAATGTCAGCTAAATATATCATATAGGAGACACATGCTGTGATATTTGAGAAGTGAAATGAAGTTTATTGGATTTACAGAAAGTGTGCAATAATTCTTTAAACAAAATTAGGCAGGTGCATAAATTTGGGCACTGTTGTCATTTTAGTGATTCCAAAACCTTTAGATTCAATTATTGGAACTCAAATTGGCTTGGTAAGCTCAGTGAGCCCTGACCTACATACACAGGTGAATCCAATTATAAGAAAGAATATTTAAGGGGCTCAATTGTAAGTTTCCCTCCTCATTGAATTTTC
>VOQK01042147.1:18651-36342 GCA_015052645.1 Benitochromis conjunctus | reverse complement strand
ATTATAGTGCAGATTAGCAAAGAATGCTAGAAGGTTAAAACTGTCTGGAGTTGCCTAACTCAGATGTGTATTTGTATGCAAGCTCATATTCCTCTGGAATTACATTAAAATCAGTGTGTGTGTGTGTGTGTGTGTGTGTGTGTGTGCGTGTGTGTGTGTGTGTGTGTGTATAGTACATGATCTGAATGCTTGTCATGATATGTATGCTTGCCCTGTCCATATGCTGAATGATATTTGAAATATGCTCATTGGGTGTGTAAATGTGTGAGTGTGTGTGTGTGTGTGTGCATACCACATCTTTCTTCCGTCTCCTTGCCCTACCCATGTATGGCTGAGTGCTAGATCCTCGCTATCTTCTAGTCTCCAGCTTATCTCCTTGCCTGTCTTGGAGTGTTGGTGCAGAAAATAGAAACTACTTAGTGGGAATTCATTCCTTTTTTTTTTCATTCCCTTGTTTGAAATATGTCCTTCACATGCTGTAAAATGCCGTGCAAAAAAAAAAGTAATGCAGTGGGACGTGAACAGTGATGTGGAATGCTTTTAACTATCAGTAAGGCTTTTTTTTTCATTTTATAATGAGTTATCTGCATGAGAAAACTGTTGGCAACAGTTTGACTCAGAATTATATTTGGAAAAGCAGCCTGCATACGAATGAGTGTGCAGCTACTGTGTCTACATCCATAAATATGTTGCAGTTAGCTATGTGTGCACATTGGCGTGTATATTTTCTCCTACCACCTAACGTCTTACAGTGTGGTTGTTAGTGGGTTTTTCCAGTTCCCAGCCTCTCAGCCGGCCTTATACTAGCCAGTCAGTCAGCCATGTGGTCCCTCTCCGCTCTAATTAAACTCACCGTGGTTCCAAAGACACAACCTCAATGCCAGACTTTTTGTCAGCTGCTGCCAAAACCCGTACATGTACGGGTGTGTCAGAATGAGAAAAATGGACAGAGAAGAATGGTGTTATAGGCATATTTGCATCTCTTTTTAGTTAGTCAAGATGTAGTAGAAGAATGTGCCAAGGCACAGGAGGACCAGTGAAAAGCAAATAAAAATGTGGGAGAAGAAACAAAGAAGGATCTACAGTAGACAGCACATTCAAACGTTTGCCTTATGGAGGAAAAGAGGGAGTTTAGTGGATTTAGAAATCAGGGAGAAGAAGGAGGGGGAAAATGATGGAGAATAGTAATTAACTCTGAATTATTCTATCTTTGAGGGATCAGGGGGATTAATCGAGGCTTTGGTTTGGATTTTGCACCTTTCCCTCTGTTGCACCATGGGAGTCTGGTTCCTGTATGCAAATGTGTGTTTGCGTGTGCACACATTTTCTGTGTGCATGCTCGCATGTGTCATGGTGTAGTCCAGAAGGCTTCATGTGTCTGTGCCAGTGGGCTTGTGACCATATCTACCAGCCAGCCAGTCAGCCAGCCAGCCAGTGCTGGTGTGTGTATTGATGTGTGACTTTGTACCCCACACTTACTGAAGTTCATCCAGCCATTATAAGTTAATCCGCCATAATAGGCAAAAAAACAGAAAGTGGGGGTCATGGTAGGTAGGTTTGAGGGAATGGGGGTGGGTGTAGGGCATTAAAACATAGTGAATGTGTGTTTCTTTGTCTCTGTGTATGCATAACAATCTGCTATGTGTGAGGTATGTCAGTCAGGAGAGTGCAGATTCAGGGCTAGACACATCGTTTTAAATCCCAGGTTTATGTGCTGTTGGGACAGCAAGTGTTGATAAGCCAGTCAGGAAAACAGCACGTCATTCAGATAAAATCATGACTTCGGCTGCCCTAAATCAGAGCTGTAAATCCCTCCAAACATGATAAGAAAATGTATTTTTTCACAAGTGACTAATTGATCTAGTATGTAGAGGTGAGGAAGACAAGTTAGAGTCTAGTGGTTTCACTGACATACAGTACGGAGGTCAGTAGTGGCAGTGAATCTTGCTGTTCTTAAGGAAAGAACAAAACATGTAGTGTGCCAAGTCGAAAGTCATATATTCCAAGCACGATTTGAATGAGCTCACCTTTAGCCGAGACTCCAAGTACTTCTTAACCACCGAGTGTTTTCACTGTCAACACTGTATTAATCTGTTTGTCCAAGCCATGAAGCCCTAAAAAGAGGGAAGAGCTGGAGGGCAGGTGCAAGGGTAATTTTATGATGGCTGACGAGTGGAGGTAAGCTTTACCCAGCCTGTCACAGAGCAGTGACCCATTCTCTATATACCCTGTTTCTCACTATCTCTTGACCACTGCCTTTCTGCATTTCCGCATTTTCTTTTTTTTTTGTGGTTCTTCTAGAAATTAAGATTTCCAAGCTGTTATCGTGCACTTTAGTAAGCTTCCAGGAACACACAGACATGCACAAAGAGGCATGTGCCTTTTCAAGCTTTCATTACCACACTTTTGTGCTCTTTTCTTTCCCCATCACCCTATCTGCCTGCCAGTGGGTTTACCCATTCCTCTCTATCCCTCTATCTGCTCCTTACATGCAGACTTAACCAGCCTGCTGAGCACGATGGCCTGTTTTTAAAACACGGCGCAATGACTGGATAAGAAAACAGCAAAAGGATAAAGGATAAGAGAAAGAAAAGAAAGGTGGAAAGAATCAAGGCGTACTCCAGCAGCCTGTTATCTCATTACAGCGGTACCTTTCTTGTCATGCCCGACTGACTGACCCCCTAAGGAGGACCCTCACCCCCTTATAAGACCCTCTTTATTCAGCAAGCGCACTCGTATTTCAGCTTGGACACAAAGACGGGCAATTCTCTCTGGTTTTTGAGCCGTCCACACCAGATTTGTGCATCCTGACTTAGCCAAGGAACACATTCAAACGTACAACACAGGCACATAGAGCAGCCTTTTTAGTCGGCAGTTATGAAATCATGCTTGCAGATAATGGAAGCTAATAGAGAGAGTGGATATCCATTTGTTCCACCATTTTCTCCCTATTCCAGCCCTCTCGTCTGGTCCCATGTGGGTATTAGAAGAGGAATTCAAGAGGGAACTGCTGTCAGCTAAAGTATTGGAAATAGTGTGCCTCTCTCTTGCTTTTCTATCTCTTCTGCCAAAATGAAGGCTCATTAGAAGTGAAGGGAGGGCTGTGTCTAAAATGAAATGGATATAGTGCTATTCAGCACTCCTACAGACAGAGAGAGCGAGATGGGGGAACAAAGACTGTGAAAGACTTAGACAGTTCTCCTAAAGTGGAGCAGAAAAGGTAAATGAACACCCCCTGAATTTAATCAGTAAAAGCCAATGTGGAAAAATCATGCTAAACAGGCTGCAAGATGCCGGTTTCTTGTGAAAATTAAAACTCCTTTCTGGCGTTCTCTGTTCACACATCCATCCATCATCCATCCATCCATCGTCTCCTGCTTATCTAATTCAGGGTCACAGGGGGGCAGGAGCATTTACCAGCTACCATAGGGTGTGAGGCAGGGTACACACTGTGGCCAATCTTACACCGAGAGACAGACAACAATTCACAGAGAACTCACATTCACGCTTATGGGCAATTTAGAATTACCAATTAATCTAAGCCCACTAATTGTATTTCTCTGGACTGTGGGAGGAAGCCGGGGTACCTGGGGAGAACCCAAGCAAACATCTGGAGAACATGCAAACTCCTCCGTTCACACAAAAAACTGAAATGGAAAACCATGAGCAGAACTTCTTTGTCCATTTTTTTCAGTAAGCAAGTTGAACATTTAGTCTGACAGTTAAGTCTGTGATTTTAAAACCCATCCCTTATCCACCGGTGAGGTCATTTGGTGTTTACGTTTAGGCAATTTAGTTGTTCCCGACAACATGTCTTTTCTTTCATGTGTCAAAAGAAGCGAAAGTGGTGTAACACATTCTTTGCAGCGTTAGCCTGTCTCGTATTGCGTTGCACGTATTGATTAATCACTGGAGCCCTCAACTGACATTAAAATTTATTATCAGAAAGAAGTGCTGTCATCTTCACATTACTGCCAAAACAGCTTTCATTTTAGGAACGCTCACAAAGAAGACTGCTACGCAAGCTCTAGCATCTTGGTGTTATTTACTCACCGTGTTATTTGTTGACTTCAGCTTGTGCAGTGTGTGCATAACCCATCCACCCAGGAGCAGAGCCTTTGTCAGGCCAACAAAACACCTGGGTACTACCATTCAGAAGGAAATGATAGGTGGAAAAAAAAAAGGTGACGGAGGGAGGCAGTGTTTGTGGAAGTCAGTTGTTGAGATGTGAAGGGCAGGCAGGTGTGTTTATGTGGGTCTGTTTCACTGTTTGTGAATGTTACAGTATGATACTGTAAATAGGCTACTGTAAATAGACCTTGAGACATTCGTCTCCGCACTCAGAAGTAATTATATACACACGGGTTTTCAGGACAACCTGTTTTAGTCTTTAGTCTGTGTGTGTGTGTGTGTGTGTGTGTGTGTGTGTGTGTGTGTGTGTGTGTGTGTGTGTGTGTGCGTGTTAATAGGGTCAACAAGACAAAGACCCACAAAGAGACATGTTGGCTTTCACCTTTTCCTCACCTTACAGCTTATCTTGTTTCCCTTCTGGACCACAGGTTTCTGCTATCTTCTTTCCTTTTTTTTTAACCTTAGTCAAACTGTAAGCCATTGTATTTTCAAGGACCCACACATATATATAAACACTGCAATGGTAATGTTCAGGTGGGTTTTTTCTTACAGTAAATGGGCATAAGAGCCACTTTATGCAGAGTATTTATCTGCAGAGTACGCTAGGAAATGACTTGCAGAATGAATTGATTAAAGGATTGAGAGAGAGGGGAAACGGGAGAGACAGCAGGAGCAGCAGCACTTTGTCCTAACCCTTTTAGTGAGATTAACTGTAGTCTTAATGTCTCTCCCTTTATTTATACTGAGTCAGCCTCTCCGCCCTCCGTCTCTCCTCTGTCTCACAGAGTGCAAAAGGCAGAGGTGCCAGCAAGTTTTCATTTTGGAGAAACAGCTTCATTATCTGAATGAAGAAACCACACTGCAAAAACTCAAAATCTTACCAAGTATATTTGTCTTATTTCTAGTTAAAATAATCTCATAAAACTTAAAATAAGACACAATCAGCTAAGAGTAACATCTCAGTGAGATATAGGAACTTGTTTTTTGACAGTAAATCTTGAAACTAGAGAATTTTCACTTGTTTTAAGTGAAAAAAATCTGCCAGTGGAGCAAGATATTTTTACTTAAAATAAGAAAAGATTAAGAAAAATATCTTGCTCCACTGGCAGATTTTTCACTTAAAACAAGTGAAAATTCTCTAGTTTCAAGATTTACTGTTTAAAAACAAGTTCCTATATCTCACTGAGATGTTACTGTTTAGTTGATTGTGTCTTATTTTAAGTTTAATGAGATTTTTTTTGACTAGAAATAAGACAAATATACTTGGTAAGACTTTGAGTTTTTGCAGTGCATGTTTAGAAGAAACATATATTATTAGACATGCACTGGCGATATGGACAGAAAATGTGGGGAAAGAGGGATGTTACATGCTGTAAAAGTTCACCTGGCTGGGGGTCTCAGCTACTTTGGGTGGATGGGTAGGTAGGGGGGTGCACCTGCATGTGGTATGCACCCTAACCACTTAGCCCCTTCGGGTTGGCCTAGAAAAGCATATTCAATATTTAAAGCTCTACCCTATAACTTAAAGTGCATTTCTTGGCTGCAGACAGAAGTCACGATGTCTCTGTGCCACAATCATTAACCTCCTCCTAGTGCCATATTGGTATAGTTCATATGTAGGACATAGCTTAACTTAACATAATTCAGCCGTTGAGTACGTTTGCCACAACAGGATAATTGAAAAAAACGATTTAGGAACTGACATTTTTTTAACCTGTGTTATTTCTTTGAGTTCCAAAATTGTCACAAATGTCACAAATTGTCATTTTAGACAAGTGATTATATATGATCGTACTGAAAAAATGTAGTTGACCAGCAACAGTTTGTGCAAACAGGTATGTTTTTGCTCTGGATAAAGCTTTGCTCTCTATTCTGGAAGTAAGGCAAAGCAGGCATTAGGCACTGAGATTTAATAAAAGAATCTAGTGGTTACATCAGAGGAAATGTGGGATGGAGCTTGACTCTTGCTAGGGACTAAAACTCAGGATACAGGATAAAATCTGCCTGCTGTGAGTCACCCACTTAAATCACTATAAGAGCCGTACATCACTCTGCTTTTGCTGAAATCTGTAAAAGCACATCCACAAACAGAACATTTATAATACTCCAGTTTGCCCCTCATGATTGTCAGTCTCTTGTCATTCATCCATCATCTTTCCAGGGCTGCCCCGGCCTTTATGGGATCCTGTGAACAATTTATAATCTTTACTGCCTCTCTCATCACTGAATGCGCCTCATTAGGATAGCCTATTACGGACGCCAGCGACATTACTGACAACATATGCAAGCAGATTGCTTCTGCCAAACACTGCATATCATTTTGGCCCATTAAAGCAAGTCATTTACCTTAATAAATAGGTAGAGGCAGGGTGGAATTGGAAACAGACAAGAGAGCTTCTCCCTCCCTCACTTCATCTTTCTCCCTGTCCTTCACTTCAATTTTAACTCCTCATTTTTCTCCCGCATCTCCTGCTTTCTCTCTTCCTTGAGACGCTCTAGCTTTCTCAACTTGTTCTCATTCAAACTTTGCACCACACTGCAGTCAAGCTCCTCTTCTCATTTTTTTTTCTGCATATCTCACCATTCCTGCCTCCTCTCTCATCCTATTTATACATTTTATTTTTGCCACGGGCTGTGTTTCAAGAAAGGACAGGAATAGCGGGAAAGACTGGGAGACGGTGTTGGGGTGGGGGTAGTGGGTGGGGGACAGGGTATGTTAATTGGAACGCCTGAGGCAAGAGGGATGGGAGGAAGAGGGAGAAGATGGAAAGGATGCCCAGATTCGAAGGCCCCTGAAACATTAAATATTAACACCTTTTCTCATCTTTGCCCTTTTAGTGACATCCACTGATTGGGTTCTCTCAGAGTCGATCGGGACACACATACACACCCGCCTTCTCTTGACTTATCCCTTTCACCAAATTGAGTTCCCACTGAAAATGAAAGGCAGCCAGGAGGAGACATACTGCTGTAATTGGCGACCCTCTCTGTTTTGTGTCCTTTGATTCAAAAAGTAATGAAATCTACTTGATATTTTTATCCAATCTTGCGCGTATTGCTTTTCTTCCCCCAATATTAAACCCCTAATACGAATTCTTCTAGGAGCAAGACACTGGCCATTGTTGTGCTAACTCATTGTTAATGGAGTCAGATAGAATGGTACAAGATTGTGTCAGCTAAAAGACATTAGCCTTATAAAAGAATTAGTCTGTATGAGCGATGAGTTCAGTTTTACTCAGCTAACTCTAATGTGGAAGGACACTCAGAGAATCCTTTGGTTTAGCGGTGAGGTGATATATCAAACCTACTTTTGCAGAAGCCCTTACACAGCACTTAAACTCACAAGACTCATGTATAATAGCTCTATTTATAATATTTTTGTAAGACTTATTGGCTTTGTTATATTTTTTTTTCTACAATTGCCTCAGCAGAAAGAGGCGCAGGACTGCAGTGTCAGCTCGGCATATTCATATTCTGCTCATGCACTGTCTTTTGTAATTTTATAACCATGTTATATATATATAAAACATGGTTTGTACCGTCTATCCTCGCCCTGATTTTCTCCCTCGGACTCACAGGCTCATGTCGGAGAGGACAAACACACCAACTCACACACATACAAGCATACTCTTATTGACCACATAGCTCCAAACTCCTGTGTTTGAAAGGGGTTGACTTCTCACCCCGTTGCCGGAGCAGCAAGACCGACAAAGGGGAATCTTCCAGCACACAAAAGAGAGAGTGAGGGGCCGACCTTGTAGCCCTCTTCACACTGTTTGTATTGAACCCCTAAACTGCCGCAAGATGACACGACGCACACACTAGTAAAGCTGTGATTTATCTGTCGTAACTGCACCCACTGTGATGCTACCTTTTTACCCTCCACTCCAACGCTCTCCTACACACAGGCAGCTTGGTATGCAGAGTAATCGGACTTTGTGATGACTGGGGGCTCTGCATGTTACAGCACAAAGTTGGATGCACACATGCTTTGACTGTGAAGTTTATGGCAGCAGAGAAAACTGATGCAAACAAGGCTAACTGCTATTAGCCTTGTATTTGGCTCAGCTGCATTACGTCAACATCAAGTCCCCGGGAAGATCAGACCTAAACTAATTTCCATGTTCCCTCCTTACTCTGTCCTCTATCTCCCTTACTCATTCCAAATGAAGCTCGACCTCTGAATCCACATAAAGTGAAACGTGTTTTAAGTGCTAATCACTTCAGCGTCATTGAGAGCATGCCTTGGACTTCAGACGCCAAAGATAAAACAGATTTTAAGCAAGAAGACTGATGCTGCAGCCCAAGAGAGGAAACAAATTAAGCTAATGCAAGAAAAAAGTTAATAACCGGTCACAGAATTCTTATTTGACATCTAAAATCTGTCTTCCCTTTGCCTCCCCTCTCATAAAAAAGTTGTAGCAACCTGAATGTGTGTGTTTGGGGGGCTCGGGAGGGGGGGGAAGGTGTTTTGCTGCAGGGTCCCAGGTGTGATTTATACTTCTTCTTAGGTGGTGCATCAGTACAAGCCCAGACAGGAAGACAGCAAAGCATCTTCTTATCCCGCATGTCCGGATGTTAATATGTGGCATCTGAACATCCTGGATCCATCTATCTTCCTTTTAATCAAGACCCACTTGAAAACCCGTACAAATACAACAATCCATAAAAAACACGAGCACCCAGATGCACCAAACAATGAAATATGAGCACTAAACATATTATTGTGTTTGACACCAATTAGATCAGATATCATCTTTGAGGTACAATAGACCTCTGCTATCGACCCAGAGTTATGACTGTAGAGGCTTTAAACTGGGTTGTGAACGGTGAGATGAGATTTACACGACTGAAGCTAAATCTCTGGTTGCTGTAATTGGTACTTTGGAGTGCTGCTGTCTGTGTAACATTGGCTTAAAACAATCCTCACAGAAGACTTTTTTTTGCCTGGGAATTCTTGTGAAGTTCATTACAGTCAATCCGTGGTTTCTTGTGTTTTCTTTCTTTCTTTGTTTCTTAGGAGCTGTTGAACGCTTCAAGAATTTCTATCAATTCTTTGCTGCATATTCACTAACAGACCATCGATTTTAATCTCGAAGCAGAGTTACAAATTGCAGTTGCAAATTATTCAGGCATAAAGGAGCTTGTTAAGAACATCTAGTTCTTCTGGGACTCTCATGAATCTTCTGTTAAGACACTCGAAATGCTTTCATTCCCACTTGGGGAAACTTTTTTCTCGTGGTATGTATCAACACAAGATGCAGTGGCAAACACAAGTATCAGAAAAAGAGCTACTTGCTCTGCATGTATTGTAAAATATCAGTGTTAGTACATCAGAGTATGAGATGTTTTACCAAACTGATTTACATATATTGTGGTGAGAGCAGGGAAAGTAACAAGACTTACTTTTTATTGTTATAGGATGTAAAGCGCTTAAAGAAAAACAACAACAACAACATTTATGGTTATATCTCTCATATAATAACTGTCCTTTGACCCCAGTACTGACTCTGAAAGTCTCTCTCAAAGGTCAACACTTAGCAGGATTCCCACATACATCGCAGCACTCACTCAGATAGATCTACTACAGATACACTTATTAGTAGTAGTTACCAAGGAGACAGACAGACAGTCTGTGCTGTGTTTCTGTCAGTTTGACAAAAATGAGTCTCCATGTTTCATCACCTTGGTTGCTAAAAGTTTTACTTCCACAAGCCTTGGGTTGCTTTTCTTTTTTCTTTTTTCGATTGGGAGACTTCCCCTTTCTTTCCCTGCCATGCGGGTTGAGACCTCACTGTGTTTTTTTCTCACTCCTCTTCCCTGCCCTCTCCATGGGGCATTTATGGTTGGTGCGTGGGATGTCTGTGTGGGCTGTGAGTCTGCTGTGTGTGTTTTGCAGCAGCTGCCGTTCCCGTGCTGCACCTGTTCTTGTCTCATCAGTCAGGCGTTGACGACTCCGGTCCATACAAGGACCCACCCCGACTCTGGCAGCGTGACCTAGCCAGACCCCTAACAGACACACGCACACACACCAACACTTACCACATGCATATATATTGTGTACCCATGCCACAATAAATTTAAACTCTTTGTATTTACTTTAGCTCTTGTATAGCTGGCCCTCATGGGTACATTTCTGACAAGGATTGAATTTGTCCGCTGAAATGAAGCTCACCAAACAAAGTGAATTTCCAGAGCAGGGCCGACTGTTCCCTCGTAGCAGACGAATGTGAGAAGTGAGCGAACATGAAGGGCCCTGTAAACACACGATTTGAGTATGATCCAGTCTGCAACATTAACAGCCAATATCAGCATTGCTGAGCTGAGGGAACCCTGCCATGACCTGCTGCCACACGCTCTGGCCTGCGAGCTGCTCACACAGTATTTCTGGTGATAGTGTCCATTTCTAATATATGTTGGCAGCAAATTTTCCTCTTTTAATACTCACAATTATTTTCCATCACTGATACAAAGCAGTGTAGTCACTTTTTTTTATTTCACTTTCAGAAAGTGAAAAATTATGGATGTGGTGTTTTTTTTGTAACCTTGTGCTGCGGGTGACTCTGTTCTTATGACATTGATGGCAGTGTCGCCTGGAGCTGCATGCTGTTTGCTTTGCCAACAGTCAAACACACTAATCCTGTTAGAGGCCAACGATGTTTTGGACCACACACATTTTCACAAACACACCTAAGGAATCTATCAGCCAAATCAAACTCTTTTTTTTTTTTTTCCTTTTCCAACTTTATACTTGATTCCTGATGATCTTCCTGTACACTTCATCACAATGTTGGCACCAGAGTTTATGTCTCTGACACATGTTAACTGAAATGTAATACTGGCATCATCCATCAGTCCTTACACAAGTATGAAGGTAGGAAAGCAGGTGATATCAGTAACAGCACCGGTAAAGTGTCGTCAAGTAGTAAGGCTAGTTCGTAAATGCTGGTGATTCCCACGTAGATTAGGCTAGTTTCGTGCATATATTGTCTCTTCTTCCACTTTCTTTTTTCTCCACTCTCTCTTTCTTCTCCTGTCGTTACTTTCTTTCTTCTATTCTTTTTGCTATCATGCACAGAAAAGACACATAGGCAAGTTTGTGCATTGGTTATTAAAGAATGCTCTTTGAGAATGAGGGATAAGAAGAGGGGAGTCGAAGAGAGAAAGAGGCTGCTGGTTTGATGTCCAGAATGCGGCAGTAGGTGAAGCAAGAACAACAGAGAAAAAGAGGACAGGAGAAAGAGGATCCAGCTGGTTCTTTTCATAATGAGGGGCACCCGCTTGTGTGTGTGCCAGTGTGTTTATTAAAAAGAGAGTATAGGCAAGAAGTAGGCAGAAAAACAAGTTGAAGAAAAGGGCAAAACGAGGCAGACACAGAGCGTATTAAAGACGGTTTCACATTAACTTTTTAGTAGATGTGGGACTCTCTGGATATGCTCCACTCTGCCATGATGCTTTGACTGCAGACTTGAATCTTTTTTTTTTTCTTCACACAATGTGCTTAACTGTAGCTTTTGGGGCGGTTCAGTTGCTCATACATATCACATGCATTATAGATATACTGTAAGAGTTACTGTGTGTGTGTGTGTGTGTGTGTGTGAGAGTGTGTGTACAGGTCACAGTCTGACCGTCGTGTTCCCATCTGTCTTTCTCTCCGGTCATGCACCCCATCGCACACACACTTTCCCTCTCTTTTGCTAAATCCGATTATCTAGCCCGCATCAGTTAACGAGACCCCCATGTAGCTAGTACTCCCTCAGACAGCCCCCACCACTCTCTTTCTCTCTCTCTCACACACTCGCTCACACACACACACAGTGACAGCCAACTGCCTGTGCTTCTAAACACACAAACACTCTTGCGCGCACACAGATGCTGCTTTAGGCTCAGATTGGACAGAGGACTCTCTAATTATGCTTTAATTGCCTGTCTCTGTCTGTCCAGCTGCCTCATGTGTAAAACACAGAGCAGGAGACCTCCCTCTGGACTCAAACATACTGTGAATGACACCAAAGGATGCATTTGAAAGAGAGCGTGACCGAGAGTAAAGTGACAAATAGTTGGAGGCAAAGAAAGAGGTTGGCATAGAGAGAGGGGCGGGGTGCAGATGAACTCTTTTAAGCTCTAATATTCCTTCTTCTCAGAGCCAATAATCCTGACTGGATTTTTTTGTTCTGTACTTTATGCTAACCCTTTTACACAGGCTGTTTGGACAGATAGGAGCTGACTATTATAGTCACATAAAATAAACAAACAGGGCTTTTAACAGTTCTGGAAGTAAGACTTCAGTAGTGGTTATTTCATTGTGCCTAGCAAATTTAATAGTGGTATAAAATTGTCCACAGTAATGCTACAGTCACACTAAGGAAAACAGCAGCTTGAGACCATGACACGGCCAAAATGATTGAAACTGTGGGCAATGAACTTGCAGTTTCGCTGCTTTTAAAATGGTAGCGTTGAAGACAGGGACTAAGTCTATAACTGCTAAGATGACAGTTAGTTGTCAGTATAACCAGAATACACCCATATGGCAAACAGTTGAGTTGAGTCCTTTGTTGTAAGACGACACATCACAGAGGAGTTGTGCTCACTGGCACAGTCTGACTCAGCTTGTTTGCAGAGTGTTGGCAATCTGTCTCCATTTATAAATTAGATGTCAGTTACTTCCAGTTAGTCAGTCCAAGCTGGACAACAGGGACAGGCTGCCTTACACCACAATTTCCTTGTGATCTGAAGTGGTTGCCCAGAGGTTGAGCATGCAACAACCTCCACCTTTGAGCAATTAGTTGATTGCCACAACAACCACTGATTTTTCCTAGTCACATGGACGTTGCAATGCTATTTTTAGTCTAGCGTGACTGAGTCGTAAATGATTCAACATTAACACCAGGATGTTTTTAAAGTTCCCACAGGAAATTAATTATAATCACTATTTTTATGGTTCCTACTTTAAATATCTAAACATTTTGCGAATCCCTTTACTAGATGTTGAGATAAAGTCACAGAATGAATTGAGATTTTTCCTTGAGGCATGAATCTGTACTTAAAATGATTGGAAAGCAATTCAATAATTGCAGAAACTGTCAACTCAAGAAGTCAGAAAGATTTTTCCTGTTTGTTATATCGGTATATTATGGCAATCTATTAAACATTTGTAGGGATACTGCAGTCTGCACCAAAGTGGTGGCCAGGCCAATTATTAGTATTACCATCCTTTGAGCCATGAGAGCAACATGGATATTAACCAACCAAATTGTCCAAACAGCTAAAGACCTGGGCTCTCTGTGCATCTGCCAGAAAGTCACTTGATTTAATGTGGTGTGTTTGAGTGTGTGTTTTTCCCATGCGCCACTCGACGGGACTCTTAAATCCTGAGTGCTGTCTGAAAGTGCTACACTTCATTTACTCGCGCATTCTTGTACATTTGCTAGTCTGCCTCGCTGTTTGTGTTGGCGCAGAAACAGTGGATTTCTCTGGGCCACATCCCTCTTACAAGCGCGGAACATGAGACTTAGTTTGTAAAACTAATGTTGGTTCATTTAAGAGCTACTGAGTTGACCAACCAAAATATTTAGTGAGAGAGCGGGATGCTGAATGGGACTGTAGAGAAAAAAGGACAAATATACATGAAAACAAGGGTGGGGATAAAAATGGATCCACGGCAAGTGAAAGAGGAAATTAAGAGGAAGTGAGTCATTTCATCAAAATGTCAGCACTTAACTGACCTTTGACCGATGTGGTGGATCACGGTATTTAACCCCAGTGGAATGTGTGCCACTAACACACATGCACGACAAAGAGCAAACACTCTATGTATGTTTGAGTACTTACTCCACTATCTTTATCTATGTGTACTCTCCGTCTTTCCTTGCTTCCTTTCCCCTCTCTCCTCACAGGAGACTGATAACAAGGTGGCCATCGCTCAGCTGCTCTCATCTCTCTACAGACATTTTGAGCAAACACTCTTTCATCTTCTCCATCTGCATTTCTCCATGCTGTTATTAAAACTAGGCTGTCAAACAGCTATGATCCCCCAGCAGTCCATACTCTGCACTCTTGGTGCTTTCTTACAACAAATGAATAATTCAGCTGTAGATTTTGTGGTCCAGAAATGGATGCAATAATTAATTTATGATATCATAAAAAAATATTGGGTTAGGTTGTTCATTAGCCATATGCATTCCTCCAATTTTAATATTAATTTGACTCTAGATCTGTAGCATCAGTAGTGTGAGAAAAAAAAATATTGGGAATGTTTCTTAGGAAGTGTAGCTAAAAGGATAAACTCTACAACTGTACAAACGACATTTAGAGTTTTGGTTATGTTTTTGGCATGTCATCTGTATAACTACTCTTTGCAAGGTATTGTTTATATGATATGAATCATCCAGCGTTACCCGAGTGACGTTGTCATTTGTTTCAATCCATTAAAGCTTCACAATCACAGCAGTCTGCTGGCATTCGTATGACTACTGCTATATGATTTATAATAAAGTTTTTGCTGCACTGACTTCATTAGCAGAAATTGAGCTCCTTTCCTTTCCAGCTCTCCATTAATCTCCTTGCTTTTTTTCCAGCCTCTCCTCTGAGGAATGTGTTCTAGTTGTCACATTGTTTGTCCATAGCTGGATGTGCAGAGAGTTTAAAAAGCTGTACTATTCCTTATCCCCACAGGAACCAGCCAGGGTCCTTCTGTTCCCAGCTTCATATTCTCCCATAAAAATCTGGGACACTGTGTGTATCCTAATGTCTCTACTGAATGTAGAACACTGACAGTGCCAGTCACAAGGGATTTATAGCTTCCCCCTTGGTCCCTTAACAGCTTTCACTCCTGCTGATACACCTATATGGGAGGACTGATACTTGTAGCTTGCCAGTCTTACATTCAGCAGCTACTGTAGTCCAGATTTAATGATGTTGAGATATAAACTTAATCTTGTCTCTTATACATTAGAAGTGGTTAAGCGATATCAGTTAAATACTTCTTTTAATGTCAGTTTTACATAGAGTATACGCTTAAGATAATATTTTGCTGTAGCAGATTGTGTAATTCTTGGTGTCAGTTGTCATCTCTGAAGGGAATCAACTATGTGTAACTCTTTATAATGTGTGCAGAGGGGGATCAATGCATGCTTGAATTGTGCGTGTCTACACTATGTTTCCACTATACAAGCACGTGGTAATCATAGGCTACAGCTTCTTGTTGCTGATGTTTATGTGAGTGCTGATGAGTGCAAAAAGCCCAAGGTGTTTCAGGAAAAGGTCTGTTCTAGTGTAGTGTCCCTCACGGACAACACACGTCTGCGCCTGTTTCTTGTAACACAGAATTTGACCAATCGGAAGCCCTGAGGGTTTTAAACGAACACGGAAGCTTTCAATCTAGAAACTTATAGTGGTTTTATAGTTGCTTATCTTTGAGATGACTGCTGTGCAGTACTGTAGCAGTCCAAGGGATAAAGAATTACTGCAGCTGATATGTATTTGAGGATGTCCAGACCTGACCAAGAGGGCAGCAGAAATTACAAGAAATATTTATATGCAAAAAAAACCAAAAACCACAATGGTTTGTAATAATGCCTAGAACTTTTTCCAATCATACAACAATATCATTGCCTTAATATCACATTGTCTATCTACAACATGTTTCATTTTGCAGTGATCCTTGTTCTTTTTTCTTTTTTGCTGTGTGTTCTTTTCAGTCGTAAGCAGTGGAAACGTGAATGTGTACGTGAAGCCTAAAGTGGAGGTGTTAAAGGGAGAGACTGTCGAACTGCCCTGCACAGTCAGCTCACTAACAACTGGCACAATTGTTGAATGGTACATTGTAAGTAATTTATAGATATAAATTTTCTTCCACAATTTTCTAAATAGCAAAAACAAAACAAAAAACTGATGTTAGAGCTATTTTGCATTCAAAGTTTAAAAGGCATGCTCTGTGAAGTACATATAATTTTCTTTGTTTAATTTTCTCCTTCAGTTATGCCTCAGGTTTCATCTAACTTCTTTCTTATGTTCTTCCTTGGACCTATCCATTCAGGACGGGGCAACTAGAACACGTATAGCTTTCCGCCAGGGTAAGGAGGGAAATGTTGACAGTGGCACCCCTCTGGCAGAGCGGGTCAAGATTGGAGAAGACTTCACCTTGATCATTTCCTCTGTTAGACCCTCTGATGAGCTAAACTTCACCTGTCAAGCCACTGACCCTGCTGGGTCTCCCGAGGGTACCACTTCTCTGAAGGTCTTTTGTAAGTTTCTCAGTGCCCTTTAGCCTTTTATTTGACCTCAAGGTTACCCCCGAAGTTAAGTTTTCATTTAGTTTTTGACTTGTTACTGTCATTGCCACTAATGTTTATGACTTTAATATGTGAAATCTGCATGCATGCATACTTTGATTACGAGGTAGCTTAGTTGTATCTAATGCATTTTGCTGATTTGAATTTGCAAATATTTACATTACTCCCATGCTAAATATCTTTAGAAAAATGTTATTATGTAGTATAATTTACCAAATTGTCCTTGAAGAATATGTTTTTTTTTTTCACTGCATGTAGTTCTTTGGCGCTTTCTCCAATACTTCGGATTACCATTTCCTTTTGATAAGATCCCCAGAGTTCAATTAACCACAGCCTAATCACTCTTGACACTACTGATGAATAGTTCAATCACACGTGTCATTTCTAATATATCTCTCCTTTTTAAGAGTCCAGATTTATCACTAACATGCCAGCAGCTAACCATGGTGCAGACTACTCTGTCTTTGCCCCTCCCAAAGCAGTAGTACCAAAATGAGTAGGATTCACTGGTGTCTGGATTGGACTATCATTTACTCTAAAAAAGGGAGAATTTGCATTGTGAGAGTGACAAAATAGCCCTTTGTTTAGTGATGAGTCTACTTGAAGCTTTCAGGTTATCCATTAACATTTATGCACTCAGAAGCACCAAAGTTAAAAACAATATCATAAAATAAGCTATTAATTGTGAATGAGAGCGCCGCCGTTCAACAATACCTCAATAGAGTGATATTTGACAAAGGCCTTTGAGGTGTACTTAAGGCCCACAGTACTAAGAAAACAGCCTGTCTCACAAAATAGCAATTATTCTATGTTCCCATTTGACCATTTGACTCATTGGGGTTGAGTTATAGTGTGGCTGCCACGGCTTAACTTAATGGGACTGAGTTATGAGGTCTCCGGTGGGTTAAGCGGCTGTAGCCTGGGTTCTTTCTCTCAGAAAGCCTACAAGCGAAACATGTTTTATTGGCAGAGACGCTCCCACACAATGAATCAAGTCGTCAATGTGGTTCTAAATAATTTTTCGTGCATTTGGCGTATGGGAATGACCAGAGTTAAACAAAATTGAGTAATGACTAAGACACAGAAGGAAATCTACTGTTTATTATTATAAGTGGATAACAGTTGCAAGCAGTGATAAGCTGACCTTGAATTAAGTGAATACTCACGCCTGTGGCTGTGCGTGTGCGCCAGTGTGTGTCTACGTGTGTTTGTGTTTGTTAGGGGTAGACGATATAGCCTCAAAATTACATCACAATATTTCAAGAAA
>VOQK01042143.1:25419-36404 GCA_015052645.1 Benitochromis conjunctus | reverse complement strand
TTTGATATTTCTCCAGAGAGTTGAACATTCATGCTGTACCTTCTGAAATGCAGAGTATTTTGGCAATATATGTCCCATTGACCAGGTTTGTAGATTCCCTGTCAGGCATCTTGTTCAGTTTGATCTCAGCTGTATTTGGATCAATAGTTAGCCAGTTGTCAGGGTCTGCGCCTTTGGCATATCTACAGCAGAAATGGACCAGTTATTAGTATCACTATTATTGTGCATAGAAAGAGAAGCTGATATTGTAGTCATATACATGTGTATGTGGACTGACTTGACTGCCTTAGCTGGTTGTCCAGTATCCCCATCTATTGCAGGGTAGCGTGCAATAACATTTTTAATGTTAAAGGATTTCCCCCCCTCTGAGATGGGAATAGCTTTGACTTTAGGATTAAAACGTGGCCCCTCCGGCTGGTTCTTCACACTGATTTTGATGGGATAGGTTTTAAATTTTCCACCGCTTCCTCCACTTGCTCCACTTGCTCCACTGCCACCACTTCCACCACCACCACTTCCTCCACTTGCTCCACTGCCACCACTTCCACCACCACCACTTCCTCCACTGGCTCCACTGGCTCCACTTTCAACGAATGGATTCTTGTTCCTTACAGCTACTCCTAGTTCAAGGTTCTTTACATCCTCGTAATCTACAGCCTGTAAATGGCAGATACAAGAACATATATTTTAGCTCAAAAATTAATTAAAATGATTGATAACACATAATAAACCATACAGTGTTTTACATGCATCTATAATTGGGATAATTGTTGCTATTGTTGATACATTTTTGCTTATTGTAAAACAAAAGGTATTATGGATTTTTAGATACACTAACCTGCAAAATTATGCTCCTATACTATGTGTTATGAGTGTACTGAAAAGAAAAAATAGTTAAAGTAATGGGCAGTAAACCACATACAGTGGGGTCGTGTAATAGTTTTGTCTTCGGGCCAAGTGTTTTGAATGTACATGGTAAATATATTCAAAGCTTCAAAACTATAACAGGCTCACAGAGAAAGTTGGGGAGTAGTACTACAAGGACTTGAAGCAAGCTGAATAAGCAAGACAGTCAATAATAGCTTAAAATATGTGAGGCAAAAAGTAGCACATTATATAACTCTGTAACAAAGTAATGTGTTATTGAACTAAATTCAATAAATTAATTACAGCTACAATTATGCTGTTACTTGCATTACAGAGGTGCATCAGTTATCTTAACGGCAGCGGGATAGAACAAAAAACATCTGAAAAAAACAAAACAAAACAAAACAAAAAACCCCAATGTCTTTTGCTTCCTGTTTATTTGTGGAACTTTGGACATTACTCTTATTTTTATTGCCTGAAAAAAAAACAAGAGCACGATGGTAATGTTCAAACTGCATCTAGGACAGAAACAACTACATTAAACTCCTAACACAACATTTTCTCTTTGCAAGCATCTCCATAGATAGCATGCTAAAACAAAGCTAACAAAGAATCCTGAGTGATGTTAAATCATAGTATATGATGACCCCAGGTCAGGCTGATCTTCAGCAGGTAGCAAAAGCATCGATTCTTACATGTTCATGTTTCTAAAATAGAATCACTGTGGCATTCACTTTAATGTCTCGTTGGGCTGATTTTCACTTTGCTATATGTTGTCATTTTTGTGTTCATATGTGACATCAAAGGAAGTGAAGTATGTGTCCACATTAGGATACATATTTGTGTCAGTGTGTGGGACTTTATCCTTTGGTTTATATTATTAGCTTAGCTAACTCTGTTTTTTATTATTAGATTTATATTATTATAACATAATTATTAGGTAATTGCAGGGAAACCCATTTCAGTATATGTTACAGAGTAATGCAAGTAATGTAACAAGTTACTTTCTTAGATGGGTAATGAAGTATCATGCTGCTGTACTTAAAAAAAAGTAACAGTAGTGTGTAATACATTATTTTTTTTTAGTAATGACCCCAACATTGGTCCTCATATACTAGCCAGATTAGGATTTGCAAAATTCAAAGCAGAATGTTATTTCCTTATATACACTTTTCATTTAAAAATCGAATAACTAATCATATTCTAAAGCCATTTAACATCTCCTAATTTTTTCCAAATTTGATAGAGCAGAAATTAAACACAACAATGGTTCATTTTAATCATTAAGCATAAAAATTCAGACTCAACTTTTATAATTGTTGCACAGTCCTGTTGCAGAGATTGATTTGGGGCAGGGTTTTCTGCTCATCTCAATAAAGGGTTTTATGTATGTGCAGTAAATGCACTATTGACTAGATGAGTCCCTAAAGCTGATTAACTGAAAACTTAATCAGTTAATCAGTATAGTGAGACACACTTTTAAGGATCAGTGTTAAAGCACCTCATCAGGAATACTAACCTGTAGCTGCATTGAGTGTGGGAAATTGTGGGTATTTTTTTTTTTTGTCAAGCACCGATTGTTGACTGTAATGTTTAATTGTATTTTTAACAAACAATTAAAAACTAAAAAAAGTTGTTTTGGTGCTTATTTAAGATATTCTGCTAATGATTTTAACCCTGGTTCCTCTATCTTCTATAGATAGATAGATCAAACTTTATTAATCCCTTGGGTGGGTTCCTCCGGGAAATTCAGTAAGCCCTTTAGGGCGTCCTGGTGGCAGGCAGTGTGCTCCTGAGGGGTAGTCAGGTTAGTGGTGGCACTTGGTTTTGTCGTGGAACCAAATCTTCATATATGTGAATAGCACTCTTGTGAATTGCAGCATAGGAAACAATCATCATCAAGGTTTTTTTTATACACTTTGTTAATTGTGTAGGGAACTACTCCTCTGCATTTAACCCATTCACTCATTGAATCAGCAGCCACCAATCCAGCACCAGTGGAGCAGTGTGTAGAGTACCTTGCTCAGGGGTACCCCAGGGTACACGTTCGGGGGATTTCAACCTCTGACTTTCCGATCATGGGGCGAGCACTCTACCTCATGAGCCTACTGAGCAACTCTACCTACCGAGCCATCTGCCCTTGTTTCCGATCGCAGGACCACTCACCCCAACTCAGCAATCAAACTCATTCAATTCCACGACAAAACCAGATTGTTTCTAGCATAGGAAACAATCATCATCATGCAGTGACCAAGGTTCTGTTCCTTACCTCGTTCAAAAGAGGGCCATGTGCCACAAAGTCTGTTATTCTGCTATAACACTTCTAATGTGAGTGAAAGAATGAAATGGTGCAGATTTTTGAGTCTTTCTTAGCTTTCGACTTATATCTCTAGCTAGACCCTTCACCATGAGAGACTTGGTTTCTTCAAGTCTTTGTGTTTGTCTTTGCATTTGTCAGCTAGTAAAAAAGCTGAGTAACAGCACATAATTTCTTCCTAATTAAAAAGACTGTACCTTGTCGAGCATTAAGATGCCTTCATTGGTGTTGGGATCTGTTTTAATGCTGAAATACCCAGCCTCATTGCCTTTGACAATATCAAACACAGCTTCCCAGTTGTCTGTGCCTTTTAGATCCAGGTCCTCTGCTTTGATTCTCATGACCTCTACACCTTGTGTGTTCTCCTCAATGCTTCCTTCATACTGTAAGTGAAACACATAACATGAAATTAGAGTTCAGCTGTGTCCAGGTGTGTTCACTCTGCCCTAATCTCCTCCTGTGCATATATTGTCTGTGTAACTCTGTTCTTGGTCACATCCTCACTCATGTTGCGTGAGCCTCCGTCAGTCTGTTCTGTCAATTGGTTCCTGCTCATGATTTGTTTTCAGTGCCATTTTAAATAACTTTTTCATTTCAGCCAATAAAATATTTATTTCACTCAATGTCATGCAAATCAATTCACAATTCCATGTAATGTTCTTTTTTTCTGGATTTTTGGTTGATATTTGGTTTCTGCTATTAAAATGAAACCACTGTAAAAATAGACACTTTTCAGTTCTTTCTAAGTGAGCAAACTAACAAATTCAGCAGGGGATCAAATAAGTATTTCCCCTACTGTATATGTTAATATAGAGGAATGTAAGGAAGAGAGGTACCTGCTCTTTCTCCAGTGTGGGACGATTGTCATTCACATCAAGGACATTTATGGTAATAGTGGTAGTTCCAGTGTTTCCATTTAGATCACCATTTAGATCTTGACCTTTTACCGTCAGAATGTACTTACTACATTTCTGAAATTAAAAGACATCAAAATAGTCATTGAACAAATAGGTTTGTACAATACTGGAGTTAGAACAGAGACTTGGGATGTTATCAAGATGTTTCATTCATCATTTTTGTCATAAGTTCTAACTGAATGGTATATTTTCAAGCTGTGTAAAAAATAAAGAAATTAATAAGTAGGGTTTAGCTAGCAAAGAGGATGTTGTTGGCAACCCCCCATTTTCCTTTGGCAACTAAAGGAAAATAATCAGTGTTATCTTGTAATTACGTTTCTAAAAATTGGTTAAATGATTGCAATTTCATTAACACAAACACAATAGAGAATTTTGTTTATGAAATGGTCAAAAAGTTAAAAGATTTGTTAAATAGGGTAACATGGACCCTCTGCCTTTACTGTATCCAGAATATTTGGGTTTGGATATTTGCTTTGGTTACTACCCCAGTAAGCTCGCTCCATAATAATGGCTCTAAAGGCCCATTCTCAGGACACAGAGACTGAGGAATGAATGCAACAGGTCATCGAAAAGCACAAAATAAAAAACAAGCTCAATTGTGTTGAGGGCTGTGGTTTACTGTTCCACCTGCCCCTTAAGCTGCCACTGATCTCTTTTACTATATGCTCCAGTGTATAATCAATTTGTCTTTTTTCCCCCTTATAAATAGGAAGTTTTTTCCCTTCCTGTGCTTTTGGATTTCTCTCTATTTAAAATGTCCCTACGATTATATATCTCACCACTATCCCATGTTATTTAAAGAACTTTCCTGAATCACATAGTCAGACATACAGTCTAAATTGACCACTGTTAGTATAGTTCATACCTCTCTGTCCAGAAAAGGCCTTTTAACATAGACGGATCCAATTTTTCTGTCTATGTAGAACATATCATCCGCTGGATTCTGATTTATGATGGTGTAAGCAATCTGAGAATTGGGATTTCCTGGTTCATCAGCATCAAATGCATTGATTGTCGTAACAAAGGTGTCTGTACCATTAAATGAAACAATAATAAAACTTAATTTCACGTTCACTGGCATTGCACATGAGAAAAACAGACAGACATTTTGATATTTATATTGATATTGTTCAGTGTCTTGTCCTGGTTTTAAAACAATGATGCAAACTTGTCAAGAAGAGCACCTAACTGTTATGTGCCATTGTAGTCTCAGTCTAAGTAGGTTATATAATGGACAAATGTTTATAGAACATTTTTATTTACAGTGTTAGACAATAAATTAATTAATAAAAAATAATAACAATAATGAAATAACATGAACTGCAGAATGCAGGCTGTCTGTCACCTTCAGCTCACTGGAAAGAGTTTACCAATTTGATCACTCAATTAAACAAGCACTATTACAAAATCAAAATCCTTTGTTTAATTTATAATTAAATCATTTAGTTTTACACTGCCCACTACCATTACAAATTTGAATGAGATTCACACCACTGACCTTTAGGACTGAGCTCATTCACTTCAGCAGGGTCAACATCTGGAAATACTGGAGCGTTGTCATTCTCATCTACAACCTTGATTCGTAAGTCAATTTTTTTTTCTGCAGTTCTGCCATCAATGTACGTAGCAACACCAGACAACTGAAAGAGTAGTAGATAAAAATGTAACCATTGTGTTTGCTATTTAGCTTGACATAAACCACAACACCTTGCAGTGTGCATTTACCACCAGTAAAGGTGAATTTTACAAGTTCAAAGGTTAGTGAAACCAATTTTGTATCAGACCAAATACGATATATTACAGTGAACAACAGGAAAAATATCTTTGTAGAACATTATATTGTTATTGTAATGTTGGTCTTTTTTCTTAAAATGCTGTCACTTCATCTTTCTTTCCTACTTAGGAGACTTAGGAGAAATATGTCAGTATCAGTTAAAATGTGTAAAAAAATTAATGCACAATTATGACTGAAAATGGTATCCTGTAACCTTTAAAATGTTTCTAATTGGCCATGGATCTAGTCTACAGTTGTGGTCAGAAGTTTACATACATCATCATCATAGGCATGAATGCCATGGTAGTTTGGAGCTTTTAATTATTTCTTTGAACTGGTCTAAATTATATTTACAGGCTTTTTAGCACAGTCCACAAATTTTCAGAAATCAGTGGCCTTTTGGAAGACCCAGTTGTGCCCAAGTTTCATCCTAACTGATGACTTGAAGTGAAAATGAAGAATTTGAAGTTGGTCTTTCGTCTTTATTATTCCATTCACTTTGTGCAATGTGTCAGTAGCACTGGGAGCAAATAGTTCCAGAACATGGTGCTATCACCACCATGCTCGACAAGTGGAAAGTGTTTTTTGGGCTTGAAAGACCAAAAAGCCTAATTGTTGTCTCATCTGAGCAATAAATATCTATTTTGGCTTGATCGTGTGGGTAGCTGTAAATCTGAGTCAAGCTTTGAAGGTGTAGATTTTGGAGCAGGAGCTTTCTTCTTGCTCAGCACCCTCCGAGTCCATGGCGATGTAAAACTCACTTCACTGTGCACAGTGACACTGGTGTTCCAGCAGTTTCCAGTTTATGGCAGGCTTGAGTGTTAGTGGTTCCTGGATTGTTCCTGAACATCTGAACCAATATCCTTTCATCTGAGGGTGACAGTTTGGATCTTCTGCCAGATCTTGGCAAAGTGGTGGCATGTCCTAAAACTTGTACTTGGGTATAATTATTTTGATGATGATCTTGGAATCTGTAGCTGTTTAAGAGTGGTGTGAAGTGACCTTCCTAACCTTTGTAGGTCTGCAATTCTCCTTCTTAGTTATTCACGGAGTTCCTTGGACTTTACCATTGTTCTGAGTATTAGTCAATCCACTGAGTGGTTCAAACAAATTCTTTTTATGCTGTTAAAGAGAAACTACCAGTTGTAGTCAATCATGACTAACTCACTAACGAGAAGTTAATAAGCCAATCAGCGTGTACTATGATTGTACAACCAAAATGCTGTACAATCATTTGTACAATCATTTGGAAAAAATGATTGACATTGGAAAAAGAAGAGTTCAAAGAAATGGTCCAAATTGCCATGGCATTCATTCCATTGATGAGTGTTTGTAAACATCTAACCACAGCTGTAGATAATTCTTAAACTATGTAGAATAAAGCACTGTATGAATCTATTGCTTAATCCTTTTTGTAGTCTGAGGTGGTCATTAAGACTAGGAAAGGGTTATATAAATGGCACTCCATTTCCAATTGTCTCAATATTTAATGTATTGAGGACCGCTGTCAAATCTTATTCAATACCAAAGAAGAACTACAGGAGGACTCACATTGTATGTATCGATCGCTTCCCTGTCAAGCACTTTAGTCACACGAACATCACCACTATAGGCGTCAACCACAAAGACATGGAAAGGATATTGGTTTGCCCCAATGCCTTCCAGGGAGTAGCGAAGATTTGAGCCAATTTGAAAATCGGATCGAATCTGAAACACAAGGTGGAAGACTTCATCATTTCACCACATATGCACCAAAAAAACAAGAGCACTAGTAATTCAGTCTAGTGACTGGTGTCACTAAATCTACCGAATGATTATTTCTGTCAAACAAATGTAAATATTAAACACAGAAAACATATGTAAACACAAAATGCAGTTTCTAAATGGTGTTTATTATTAAGGGGAGAAAAAAATCCAAACCTAAATGTCCCTGTGTGAAAAAGTGATTGTCCTCTAAAGCTAATAACTGGTTGTGCCTCCTTAGCAACAACAACTGCAATCAAGCATCTGAAAACTGGGAACAAAAATGGTGACTAAGTTAACAGATTACTCTATAACAACTGTCCCATAATTGAAGTTGTGTATTTCATTAAATAATTTGTTTTTAACATGTATTCTTATCATTCTTATCAACCTGATTTATTCTTATTCTTACAGCTGGTAGAGTTAAATTGTCAAATAATAAAACATTTTTTAAACAGTATGCTAATCATCAGAATCAAAATATTTTAATACATATGGGAGGTTATGTGGTCACAGGTGCTCCAAGACAGTACGAACAGTAACTAACTAAACTAAATTAAATAACACAAAAAGGAAATAAAAGAAAGAAAGTAAAGAAATTAAGAAAGAAAGATTTAAGTATCCACAAATGAAGTGGGCTGCATGCAGGTTGACACATGCACACTAATTATAGGTAATAAGTTCATTACAATTCTTCAGTGTTCTCTTCTATATTTTTGGTTGCCTAACTTTAAAATAATACTCTAAATGCATTTGAAATCACTTTCAGGAAGCAAGAAAATAATGTGGGCTTTAAAGATCCCTATCTTTCATGAAAGCCCTCTTACAATTGGCACACCCAGACCCAACAGGATCCCTATTTTGAGCCAGTAAGTAGGAATGCTAATGCTACTTTTCAGAGAACTGATTGCCTAGTGGTTTCCAACAGTCTATGCCTTATCTATAACATAAAATGCTCCAGAAAAGGTTAGGTGATACCTGAAGAAAAACCATGTTGGTTACATTAAAAAGTCATGGTTAAACATTAAGTTACTTCACTAAGGCAACACTCACATGTGTGTTTTATGTCAGCACTTGATGACAGCCTGATGCCTGGGTGTGTTTTGTTTATGGCAGGCGTTTATGCTTAATAGTCAGCAGACAGAATTAAAGTAAAATTAAGTATCAGTGACTTACCTTAGCAATCGACTTATCGTTAGTGTAATCTGTATTTTCCTTAAGAGGCTTTGGAGGGAGAACCCATTCTCTTCTTTTTCTTACCAAACTGTATCCAGAGTTGCGACTCTCTACAGCAAGAGCTTGGAGCTATAACACAACAGACGTCATTATGTCAGCATGAAGTCTTACTTAACTGAAACTCTACATACAATTAAATGGTGCCATGTTAAATATCCTTACATGGGAGATCTTGGAAGAAATATTTGAAAACAAAAAAACTTCAATGTTCTTACATAATATCTTTAAAATTTAAGGCCAGCAATATGTTTCACAAGGAGTTAACGGAACATAACTGTCATGGTGCTGTGTCTGTGACCCAGCGTTTATGGTTTGTGCATTTTTGACCTTGTTTACATTTATTGTAGTGATCTGTGATCCTAGTTTCCTGGTGCTGCCTAGTTTAATCATTTGTATGTCTAGTTCTTAGTTTCTTGTTCATTTATTCTGTTCCTTTTTGTGTCTTGGTTGTCTCAGTCTCATGTTTTCCACCCAGCTCCTCATGCATCCCTCGCTCTCTATCGCTGCCTCGCTTTCTGTCTCTGTGTTGTGTTTCCTGTTTTATTTTGTCTGGGTGTGTCTGATTGGTTGTTCCCCAGCTGCCTCCACTTCCTTGATCTTCCTGCTGTATATTTATTGTGTGAGTTTCCCTTTGTCTCTCGTCGGATCATCTCCCCTCATGTTTCAGATCTCAGGTTTCAGGTTTCACATTAGTTAGTTAGTTAGTTAGTTAGTTAGTTAGTTAGTTAGTTAAGTCAAGTCTTAGTTTCCCTTTGCCTTTTTTTATTTGTATTTTTGTGCAGCTGTAAATAAACATCTCACTTTTTGTTAAGTCCAATCCTGCCTCCATTGTCTGCATTTGGGTCCACTCTCACTCCACTTCACAACATTTAAGGCAAAATCAGAGCTCAATTCTAACCAGCTTGAAAATCAATATTTGGTATGACCTCCTTTATTCTTTAACTTTCTTAGACAAACTTTCTTGTAATTTAAGTAGTTTTCAAAAATACTGCTTGTCTTCCTGAAGCTCTTCTGCCTGCTAGCTGCCTTTTGTCTCATTCTCTGTCAAGATGATATTGAAATCTGGGCTCTGGTGAGCAAATCCAAATAACCTCTTAACACCTAGTGTGACATATTTGATACATACAGTTTTTGTGAGTTTCAGAAACTTTTAGGCTTCAGTGACCAATAGATGAATCAAATGGCGTGTCAGCGTCATCTCCTAAGCCCTGTGTCAGGTTTTTCTTGGGTTTTTCCTATTTCTTTAGACATAGCTTTAAGATGCTGTCCATGTACTGCACGTAGCTTTTTTAAGGCTGGCCACATTCTTTTTTGACCTTTGCTTTTCTAGCACCTTAAATTTAAAATGAGGAATTTCGAATGTTTTAATAATGTAACTTTTTAAAGCCACAAACACAAGCGAGGACAGATTCTGCAATCCAAGACTGTATTTTGAACTGATGCATCACTGATATCAGGATCATCATTGTATTATATGTTATTAATGTTGGTTTACTAGTGACAGCTTTTAAAAACAATATCATCATTATAATGCTGGTCCAGGTTCAGCATCACAATTGACCAAAGACATTGTCTGAGTAAACAATAGGAACAACACCAGCACATATTGTACCACTTCATCGCATACACCCCTGTATGTCATACCTCTCATTAATCTAAATGCAAAAGCAGCTGAAAGTAACTTTAGTGTCAATGGCGTGACCTTTATATTTTCTAATCTAATTTTTTTCAAATTAGACTCACCAGTTAATCTAACTTAAATAGTTAAACAGCTTTCTATCTGATAAAGTATTGGCATTGCAAGTATGGAATACTTCAAGCTTAAGGAGAAGGGAGTGCCCTCACACTTCTAAGTAAAAGATGCAGGGCCAAGTATACAATGACAGCTAAACATTTTCAGTTACACCTAGTCATAACTAGTATCAGTGAGTTGGATGAGAATGTCGTGTTTCTACATAACAGCAACAGCTCATTTGCTGAATCATCTTCCAAAATTCAGTTAACAGAAAATAAACAAAGGCATATCAAAACCAGTTTGGTTAAGTGGTGAAACAGCTTTTTCTTTTTTGTCTTCTTCTTCTTCTTCTTCTTTTCTTTTTAAATAAAAAAAAAAAAAAAAAAAACAGAACCC
>VOQK01042143.1:1560-12864 GCA_015052645.1 Benitochromis conjunctus | reverse complement strand
ACTAAAAGATAAAATTATAAAATGATGAGTGGAACAGGTCGCAGACAGCACCAGGTGGCTGGGCTTTAGCCCATGGGAGCCTCAACCAGCCTCAGCCCTAAAGAACCTCTTGGGTCAGCCCTTCTGTGGACCCACAACCTGGAAGACTGTCCGTAATGGTCAGTTCAGTGTTGAACAGGTGCTGACTAACCTTGTGGTAAGTTAGATCAGTGGTGGGGGAGGATGCCAGATTGACTTGGCATGCCCAAATGTATAGTTAGGGTGTATCTGGCAGAGGCAAGTTCCACTTCCAGCAGACGTTCACATGGGAAGATGAGGACATCCCCCAAAAGAATGAAAGGCAACCCACAAAGTTATAAATTCAGTTGAATGATAGCAGTATAATCAACAACAGCAACAGCAGCAGTTTGTTTAAAATGGCATCAACATAACACCACTTAGCGGGCATCAGTGTCTGTTAATCCTGCGAACAAGCCTTTATAGCAGAAATCCTTCCATCCATCAACATCTCCACAGTGAAAAAACCTCCACGTTACAGTTTCTGTTTGTGGTGTTTTGCACACGTAGTATCACATCTTGTGGTCGTCAGCTGACTATGCCGCTCAGTACACCCAACCCGATGAGAAAGTTTCACTGGAGTGGCTCACTCCAGCTTGTTGGTCTAGTGTACCACCGGTGCAGCTGACTCTAAAAGGCTTCTTCACTGTTCTCATTCATAAAGTGCTCTGCAAACCCTAACATTAAGGCTAATAGGTGGATTTTCCCATTTTAGCGCAGCTAGCTAAACAAAAAAGAACCACTTACTGCTTGAGAGACAGCGACTGAGCGTGGACAGTATATAATTACATTTTTAAACTTAAAACTCATTAATGTAGCCCGAGTTAGTGTAAAAGTGACCTCTTAAACTGCTTTTTAGTTACCAGTTCTGTCACTCGTTAGCAAATATAAACTAATGTAAGTCTATCAGCAGCAACCAACCAATCAGTGATGTCAGGTTCTGTACTTGTCTCCACAGTGTATGCTATGTGTAGTGGTTTACATAAGAGATGCTTTTCATCAGGGTGGAAATACACTCAAGAGTAAGTGTTTACACTCAATGAATGTATCATGATATTGCCCTATCAGTAAAAATATTTAATTAAATTCATTAACAAATACCCACAACAACACTCTGGTGAGGAGCCTGATGGCAAACTCCACACTTGATGCTTCTATTGCTCGAGGATGATATTTGTTTCTCTCTGCACTGAAAGCGAGAAGCTCTTACTCATGACATATTCAGAAAAGCTGAGGGCGTCTAGCTTTTGCAGAGGAGAGCTGATCCCCCGAGAGAACTTCTCCATAGAAAATAATGAAAAGAAGCATGTTTAAAAGGCCCTGTCTGAGCAGTAACAGCTATGTTTCCGCTCCATCCAACGGCAAGCTCACGTTGAGTAAACCTAAATGCAAATGAGGTGGCTGGAAGCAAATATATAGGTTGCCTCGACATAAATGTGTGCCTGTAAAAATGCACAGTGAACACACATCATCTTCCACGTTCCAGGAATGGGCTAATTCTGGGGGGGAAAAAAAAGGATGCTATAGTGCACTAAAGTAGCACACATGTGTTTGAAGACAAAAATAGATGACATTCACTGAGTCACAATGCTAATCTATTAAGTGAAAATGAAAGTGAAAAGTGAAACCCTTTATGTTTCCAGCGTGGGAGCGACAGCAGAGTGGCGCGTCTTAGTATGTCGTCAGTGGTATTTCAGGAAAGCCAAGTGACATCAAACACTCATCCTGTCATTCTCACTCACTACGTCCTGATTTTTATAACAAATCTGGGATAAACTCGTCTAAGACAATCGTCATGAGTAACTGTGATGTTTTCTCTGATATCGAGTCTGTATAGCACTGGTGTTTATCCTCCCTCTCATTACTTCTTCTGGGCTTTACGTTGTCTGTGTTATTGCTGCAGTGACTTAGGATTGGACGATAATTGTTTTGGACACAATGAAACGGCCAGCCGAGCACTCAGTGGCTCTAAGCTCTTATAGACTTAAGTGGCTGTGGTGGATCAGTAAAGTGCTTGTGGAAGCGCAGAGGGAACCTAACCCATCTCCTGTTTCTATCTTCTCGCTCGCTCAAATGCTGCACAGCCACTGAACGCCCTCCTCTCCTTCATTACATATTCCCCTCGACAACCCCCTCCCCCTCTTCTTTCTCTAATTTCCTCTTTCCATAAATCTCTCTTTGCCATATTCTCTCTCCATGCTCTTCTGTTTCCTCACCTCCATTTTGTAACTGAGGCGTGCTCGGTGCTCATCATTTCTGTCGAGCTCCGATTCACTTTCCTGGAACACGTCTTTCCATCTATCTTGCCAGTTTTTCAGCAAAGTGAGTGCAAGCCTCTCCTCCACCTTCTCCACTCTTATCTCCTCATCCTTCCATCAGTCTCCATCACGGCCGACTGCTGCCACTTCAGACCTGTCTGTCCATGCATCTCTTTCTTATTCTTGCCCTCTTACCAGCACAGAGTTCCCTCTGTCTTTCTCGATCCATCTCTCTCCCGGCAAACAGAGAGACGTCACTATACTGACACCAGCGTGGGTTCGACAAGTATTTTGGGGATTTACACCATTAAAATAATTTCCTTGGTGCCTATCAATAAAACTACACTCGCCCCAGCCCTGCCGAATGAAATATGACAAAAAAATACACCACATGTGATGTATTGTAAGCAGGTGAACTACCTCTAGCTGACAAATTATATTTTGTATTGTGTTTTGGCTCTATTTGTGCACCCTCATGCAGTGATGGTACATTTCTGCTGTTTGGCAGATGGGAATGTTGGTGGATATTCACTGTAACACGATACCTACAGTAACAGAAATGTTACCAAACTTGCAATAACACACTGTTGGTCACTTGAGGGCACTGTTGGGCACTTTACATGCTTCAGTAACCCAGTAATGTAACGCATTACTGTATTAAGTTCAGTAATCACATTACAGTTACATTACAAAGATTCTTCAGTTATCTGCATGTCGGGCAAATAGGAAAAATTATATATTTATTTTGGTTTCTCTTTTTTTTTTTCTTGCTGCACTTGTGCTACAGTTAGCTGATTTCAGCTCATGTGTGGGAGGAGAATAATGGGGGCGTGGTCTACAGTGGAAATGTGGACATTACGGCACAGACAGGATGCAAAGGTAGCCAAGAACCCAGAGTGATAATAAAGCTGAGTGAGCCCAGGAGCCAGATCCTGAACTTCAACAGGTAACAAAAGTGGTAACTGTGGCGATTTGCTTTGAAATCTCTTTGGAGTGGTTTTAAACTTTGCTTTGTAATGTTGCCTTTGTGTTCATGAATACTAGTAAACATGTCCTCGCAAGGACAGGCATTTATATTGTTCTAAGGTTTATATTGTTGACTGGTAATTATGAGACTGTGTGATTCAGGGGTAAGGAGAAAGTAATGTAATGAGCAGTGTAACAAATTACTTTCCCCATTGAGTGATAAAGAAAGGTACAGCTTTTCTTAAGGAGCAATGTGTAACACATTGCTTTTTTCAGTAACGACTCTAACACTGCTTGCAGGTGACTGAAAGCCAGTCATGGGGGGGGGCTGGAGTCTATCCCAGCTTTCACAGAGGCAGCTTACACCCCACACAGACTGAAAACTATATTCAGATTCACACCTATGGCCATTTTCATATTACCGATACCCTTACATACATGTGTCTGCACTCTTAGAGCAAGCTGGAGGACCCTGAGAGAGAACATGCAAACTCCACACAAAAGGCCTCAGCCTGGATTTGAAATAATGTGGACCGTCACGGTGTGAGGTGTCAGCGCTACCACTACACCACTGTGCTGCCCATAATGTCACGGTTATATAATTATGTTGTCATGGCACACACAAACACTTGTTGTTGCAATTTGAAATTCAAAAACTTATTTCAATTCTTAGTTTTAGTAGTTTTGGCATCTCTGAGCAGTTCAATATTAAAGGAACAAGAATTACCCAAAACTCACAGCAGCACAGTTAAAAATGTTTTTGTCTTTTTAAAGGAAGATTTGTTTAACTTATTAAAGCGCTACCATTGATTTGAAAAATGAAAGCAAGAAAGCACAAATAGTGTCCTGTTTTCCTCTAACTGTGCTTGCATGAAACCTCAGCACTTTGACTCCCTTTATTCGCAGGTACTCAGCTGTGAATATTACCGCTGCCTAAATTATTGCACCGACCCACATATACTCCCCTGTCTAGAGGTCGAAATCAATATCCTACAAAATCTTTTCCTGCAACTTGGATGGACGTGTAAAATATTTGTTGTGTTTGTTTGGGGGCAAAAGTGTCCCAGAAAGTTGACACTGACAGATAATGATGGGAAGTTAAAAACAACAGGGAAAAAATCAAGAAAAGCAAGTTAAAGACATTACCCTTGGTGATGCGAGATAAAAGGCATCCCATATAGAAACAGCAGGACGGAGCCGGGCGCATATGCAGGGAGGAATCAGTGAATCTTTACGGAGCTTCCTGCCTTTGCTGCTGAGAGCCCACAGTATAAATCATGAATCATTTACAGTCTCTTTCCCTCAGGAGGCTGTGTTTAAATATTAATGCTCTCCATTCAGATCACAGCCACCCTGACCTGCATAGCTAGGTCTGCTCCCCAAGGACGACATGTACGCACCCTCTCTGCTCACACACACATACAAAGTACTTCTGAGGATCATCTATAGGCAGAGACAGAAAATACCAAACTGCTAGCTAGCTCTGTCATGCTGTCTCCTAGGTATATGTGTGCACACATGAAGTTGATGTGGTCATATTGCAGTAAGGTTTGCTCTGCCTCTTTGCCTTCTCTCCTTTGTTCATGTTTTTGCAAGTCATATTAATGTAAAAACCCTTTTAGATCAGTGTTGTAGATAGAACTCTGCAGCTGTTTTTCCTTTTTCTTCCACCTTATGTGCGTATGGTACCAGGCATAAAAGATAGGAAAGCTGGCAGTTTTGGTTTTAAGACTAGCTGGGAATGTGGGTGGTGAAAACAAGCAATATACTTGCCCCTAAAGATTTGCAACAAGCCTGTGTCTGACGGCACAGATGACAAGACCACGTGGCTACTGGTGCAGTGTTTGAGGGTGGGAAACTGGTGAGTTATCACTTCAATCCATTTTGTCACTGCAATAATATTTCCTACTTGTTAGTTAGATGTAGTCGTGGTGAACGACTCTTAATCTCTTCTAAATATCTGTTGAATTCAATTCAGTTTTATTTATATAGCGCTAAGTCACAACAGTTGCCTCAAGGCGTTTTATATTGTAAGGTAAAACTCTACAACAATACAAAGAAAACACAACCCCCTATGAACAAACACTTGGTGCAGCTAATGCATATTTACATATCCAGCAGATGATAAACAGATTTAACATTGAGATATATCATCAGTCTGATAAACATTAATCTCATACTATTCTTTGGTCTCCTCCATCTCCTTATGTGGCTCTGTGCACAAATATAGAAAACCTTTCCCTCTCGAGAGTTTAGGTTGGAGCTAAAAACACACCTGTAAGCAAGCAGAGTTGGTAATTTAATATAATTATACAGCTAATATTGTTTATTGTATAGTATTGTCTTACATTTACTGGTGCTTTGGCACTGTGTGGGAAACGGAAAAGCTTTGCACCCTATTTTAAACATGAAAATAGTTGTTTCACTTAGACACAGTGTAAGTGAAACAACAAATGATCTTTAACAGGTCATATACCGGTGCATTTACCCCAGATTTCCTTTGTAGACAACAGCCTACTGTAGATATTAACTATACAGAAGGGAAAGGAGAGAGTGAACCATAACAGTAAAGTGCGCCCTGAAAACCAAAGAAATAAATAAAAATGCTAAAAGAGATGGAATATAATTTGCAGTCGCTCTATATTACCTCTTTCACAAGAGATCTAGAAATAAAATTCAAGCCATTTTACAAAATGAAAATATTGATTAGGGCAGCTTTAAAGTTAGAAAAAGATTGCCTCCGTACTGACTTTGCCATTGATTTTAGGAGATGTGACTTAAAGCATGGCCTTTGGTGTCACTTGTAGGTGTTTGAATTAAACTGAAGTGAACCTCTAGTTGTCTGATCTTCCTGGTGAGGACAGCCTCCACCCTGAAGAGGACGTTAGAGCCGTCAAAAACTCTGGCACACCTTGGGTAGGCTAAAATAGGAAACAAAACCTGAGATAAATAAACTCTCCCGACTCATGCACTTTCTCCTTACCATGCCCGTTTCTTCCATTGTATCTTTCTTAATAACACTGGGAGCATTGCTTCCACAAGATTTGACAGTGAAACAAACATTCCAGACATCTGCCATAACCCTGTGAACACTTTCTCAATTCAGCTAAGCAAAAAGATGAGAATCCACCCCAAGCTTTCACTGCCAACACCCCAATTAGTGTCACCTCCTCCAGTTTGGAGCATTCCTCGACATGGCTCACGCTCTCCCTCCATTTCTCTCTTTGTTCTGCCCCTTTAATTCCCATCTTTTTAGCCCCAGGCGAACTTACACATACACAGGTATCTGCTGCGTTTCCTATTTTTTCCAGTCTGTTTTATCTCCTCCGGTCTCTCTCTTTTCTTTTACACTATGTGCTTCACTGATTCTTTCACAGCGCTCTTTTAATACGCCCACTGTTTAGATCAATCTTTCCAAATCAATACTTAATATCAGAAAGAAGCGCTGGCCTTTTGCTATATGTACCCTTGCGTATCGTCAAGACACACCGACCATCGTCTCCATTCAACCTATTCACACCAAAAGTAATGAGATATTGAATTGGACTCACATACACTAAAGAGCGACCAATACTGTACCATCCACAATTGGTGCGTTTCTCTCCCGAACCCTGATAATATTTAGCGTCAGAGCCCATTTTTCTTGGCTTGTTTCTTGTACTCTAAACAGCACGAGCTTCCCATTGACCAAAGCATCCACTAATTCTTCAAACAGTGAGAAAAACTGTGTAATTGACGTGTATTTCGCATAATAAACGCATCCTCGGCCCATGACCTCTTTGCGCTAAAAGCGTGTACTTCCAGCGACATGTTTTTGAAGGGCCTGCTTTCAAATGACTTTGCGTCTCTCAGGATATTCCCTGTCCTCCCATTAACCATGCATTACAGGCCTAAGTGTAGTGCCTGGGATAAGTGGGCACCAAGCAGAATTTAACTATGTGTTGCGTGCTGTGTATAATTCATCATGTGAGGAGCCTCAAGCTTTTTAATGGTCTCTGCTCTCATTATCCAGTCTCTGTTTTTCTGCCGACCCTTCTGAGAGTTCCCCCTAATGGAAGGACAAATAGATTCATATGAGATTGTAATTACAGCATTTTTAAGCAATAAGTACATCTAGTAAAGGTAGCAAAAAGAGTGTATCTCAGTCACTGCCAGACAGCAGGACGTGAGCACGAAGAGAAAAAGAACAGTCCAATCAGACAGTGTCAGATTACCCAACAAGCTTGTCTGTCATTCGTCTACACTCTAGTCTCGCTTCCTGTTTCTATCTGTTTCCTGTCTCCGGGTTGACTGATGGGGCCTTTGGAAGAGCTGAGCATCACGTCAGAGTTACAAAGCACTACCTCTTCTGTCAGACCCAGATCCGACCACGTTAAATGAATAGAGACAGAAGAATTTCTTGAGAGGGCTAATTTAATTGAGACGTTCTGAGCTAACTGAATTGTTTCATTTGCATATTTCCAAAAATGATGGAGAAAAAAACCTTCAGTTGGTTAATTAAGGAAAAGAAAACAGTGAGAACAAGGATGACACTGCTTTTTGACAGCATTTCCAGAACCTTTTTGAGTTATCTGCACTAAAACGCGGTGTGACTTTTCAGAAGACAGTTCAATCGTCTCCGAAGAATCGAAGAAGAAAAAACTGAGACAACCAGGAAAGTAATACAATTGGGTAATTGACAGCAGAAAGCATGTGGCCAAATATATCTGGCAAAGCTCCCTGTGTTGTTGAAACATGAGCGTCGGATATTCACTTCCCTGCCAAGAAGAGCTCATGCATAAACAACACTGTCATATTTATATAGGCATCCCCGCGGAGTTATTCCACTATTGTGCTGTTATACTAACTACCTCTGCCGAGGGAACATGACAGTATCGCCACAACACATGTTCATAAGTGATTAAATTTCACTCTCCCCTTGTAGGCTGCTCTTATCGGTGAGGTTTTTTTTCTTTTGGTGTTTCTCAGCTGCGGAGAGGGTCACTAGGGGCAGCTGTGGGAAGCAGATAAAAAATTGTATTTTTCATTGCCACTGAGCTGCCGTGCACACCCATCACCAGACGCACATGCCGGGGAATGCTGTCGAGGCCAACCTCGGGAGTGCTGGGTTGATAAAAACAGATTCCCTCCATAGCACTTGAGCGTTATTATTCTCTCATCGTTTTTTTTCTTCTTCTTCCCCTCTATCTGAAGCCTATTGTTGGAACACTGGGTGGTTATTGGGTTTTGTCAAGACAGGCGAGAAACGAATGGAGGATGGGGACAAGCTTTATGCCCTCATTCTTTGCTCCAGTGCCGTGGAGCAAAATAAACCCACATATAGCCTCCACCGGCACCTCGCACCATTCAGATTCTCTCTCTGAAATGATAACAGACATTTTCTTTGGGTAAAACATTGGGGGTGAAGATCTATTTTTGTGCCGAGGCGCTCTATAATTGAATAAACTGTGGGAAAAAAAACAACATTTTCCCAGTTTTCCCTGGCATACTTTGTCGTCACTAGTTAAAGTCACACCCGAAATGATTGCAGAGAGAAAATATTAACCTTGTACACCCTCTCCGAGGTAAGATGCTGTGTGCAAACCTTTGATGAAGTATGACTCTGAGTTGGATTATTTCACAAGGCAGCGGAGAAATGAAGAGAAATAACCAAGCTATTTTTTTTTTTTTACTCAAAATTTCATAGATTTAATTTCCCTGAACTGACATTGCAGGCCGTATTCTGACTTCACACCACGTCTTCACACAGTATATACATTCAGCTATTCCAGAGAGATAATATTTTCAAGAGAGAAAGATGATCTAAAATTCATGCGCCCAGTGATGGCAGTTGACCTTGTAAACTTTTCCAGCTCGCAGCCAAGTAAAGTTTCACTTCTGCTCCGAGCTCTGCGATCTAATGAGGGTTTGTAGAGAGAGAGAGATGCACCCGCTATCTGCGGGGCCTTGTTGTGAAATTAAAGGTCATTCTCACTGGATGAGCAACCCCGATACCACCTATCTCTCTTCTCGCCGGCCAACGGGGAAATCAAACGCTATTAGACTGGAGAAGCGTCCTTTATCATCACGGTCATTATCATCCGAATCATCACCCAGGCCACGGAGCATCATTTAGCCTCCCCATTTAACTTCTCACCAGCCGTGTGTCAAACATATCCACCAGTGACAATGTGTCCGGCAATATTGGGAGCTGCGGGGAATTATGCAAGAAGGAAAGCAATTAGCGGGCCAGAAAAGGGTGAAGATTCAAAGGCAGGGCGTGTACAGTCATAGAACAAGGAGAAAGGGGCGATATAAGTGAAAGAGCTGAATTACTTGTTAATGCCACTAATGAGGGCTATGCAATGAGGGCTTAAGAGGGAACTAGGTAATGCACCTTCTGCTGTGTAATTGGGGTAAAAGCTCTATCCCTGCTCATTCCAGTGTGGATCCAGAAATACTGAAATTGTGAATCGTTTGGTACATTTCCACAGCATTTTAATGCAATACAGTGGGTGTTTGGGTGGAGTATATTGCTGAAGCACGCATTGCTATAATGTGATGTTTTACATCAGGAAAGACTACAATAAAGGACTGCAACCTGAAATTGAGCTATTACATAACAGTTACCGATGGCAGAAATGCTTTGTTAGCTTGACACAGAGAGACATTGGTGACAGGAGATATGACATTGATTAATGGCTCAGTCCTACTGCTGGCATGATTTTTAACTTAAAGTCACGGGAAACTGAAGCCAGTTAGAATGAAATTACATCAGAAAATCCTCTTTGGAAGGGTGCTTACATTTTAATGGTCCTTGTGTTTAATAAAACTGTGAATTGCAATACAATCGGTAACTTGTGTCACATCCTGTTATTTCAGGAAAAGAAGGACAACATATTAGGAAAATATATTAAGACAATGACTATTGCTGGACGTTACTGTCTTTTTGCATGAATGAACTAATTTAAAACATGCTTGAAAAACAAAGTAGTGAAACTACCTGTAATTATATACAGAATATACATGAAAAAATATAATTTTGGGAATTGGCTAGTTTTGAACTCATTTTCAGTCCAGTCCTTGTACCTGACCATTTTCAGAGGAATTGTTGCTTTGTTTCTTAAAACAGTTAACACTGACCGATGAATCATTTCTATATATAAAAGGCACCTAACTTAAGGGATGAACCAATGTTATGTCCACATACAACACACAACAGACAACTTAGCAAAGAACCAATTTTAGAGTCTATATTAGACACTTTTTTTACTGGCAGACTGCCACAGAAATGGATAATTTGTTTCCATGTCTGATAGTTTTGCAAAGAAAATACCAAAGATAACACAGTTTGTCTGTCATAAAATAGTATGTTTGTTCCAGCAAGGAAACTCAGTAAATCCATACCCGAATAGATGAATGCAGAATTATTACAGAAGTGCACTGCCACAATGTCCATGACTATTAGTCGTGGATTGGTCTCCCCAGAACCGGACCTCAATATTTTTGAAGCAGTGTGGTATTTTCTTGACAGAGAACAGAATAAAAGGCAAAATTGTACAAACTCTGTTTTTGCCATATATACTGTATTTCCATGTAAGTTTGCCAGTTTGCCAAATTTTCCTAAATATATAGAAATGAGGGTTATCTCAAGACTTTTGGACATCCCTCTATATATGTGATATCGACTGATACACTGATATCGAGAGCCAAAACATTTTTTCTCATTGTGCATGTTTAATGGCAATAAGCAGAGCTGGGGTGTATGTGGGTTGCAAAGTGGCTTGGAAATGCACACTAATTATGGACATACTAAGGCAGCTTAAATAGCACGCCTTGTATGAGATTTGCTCAGTTGGTTGTATACAAGAGTAATACTGCTGGCTGCTACTGAAGTATGTGGCCTGCCTGAACTTAAGCAATGTTAATGTTATAAAGGGGGGCGGGGTGGCTCAGTAGGTAGAGTGCTCGCCCCTGGATCGGAAGGTCGACGGTTCGAATCCACCCAACGGCTACCCTGAGGTACACTTGAGCACCGTACCAT
>VOQK01042137.1:25518-38719 GCA_015052645.1 Benitochromis conjunctus | reverse complement strand
TGTTATTAATCTCTGGCTCTCTTCCACAGCATATCTTTTATCCTGTCTTCCTTCTTTCACCCCAACCGGTCGCAGCAGATGGCCGCCCCTCCCTGAGCCTGGTTCTGCCGGAGGTTTCTTCCTGTTAAAAGGGAGTTTTCCTTCCCACTGTCGCCAAAGTGCTTGCTCATAGGGGGTCATATGATTGTTGGGTTTTTCACTGTATGTATTATTGTATTATCTACCTTACAATGTAAAGCGCCTTGAGGCGACTGTTGTTGTGATTTGGCGCTATATAAATAAAACTGAATTGAATTGAACCAGAGCTGCCTATAGAGCATATATAATACTTATTTTGGGAAAGCAAATATATTTGGCACAAGAGTGAATTCAGATCCCGATTCCAAGAGCTGCCAGACAAGACTTATAAATAAATACATTCAAATATTGATTGCAACCCAAAAAAAACTAATAAGCACACCCTTAGGTCAAGAAATATCTGTTCTTTAACTGTTTGGGTAGTGGACCACGTTGTCTACACATGACATTGCAGGTGACTCAACACAAGGCTAGAGTAGCTCAAGTAGTAACTATTTTATTTGTTACCAGAAACCCTTTGGGTCCTTAAATAGTCTGCGGACATGAAGGCCAGGCAGCGACCTGCCGCTGCAGTGGTCACTTCAGCTGTCAGTAAGCCGGCAGGGTGAGGTGGGGCTGATGTATGAGGGTTGGGTAGGGGGAGGTGTGTGTGTGTGTGAGGGGTAGACTGAAGATGTATTACAAGTATGCGATCTGTGATCGAGTGTGGGTGCAAATAGGAAAGAACCTCGAGTCGAGCGCAGATAGCTTTGAAAGTAAAAGCAGCTCATTCTGTTGGTAAATAACCAGACAGGCCCTCCGCTCTGGACCCTGGCACTTCTGGAAGAATGTTCACCCCGTGTCACTCGGGCCACATGGGCTGACCATTCCAGTAATGCTCAGAGGAGATGAGCTGCTGGAAGTATGCCACAGGATTTAGAGAAGACATATGAAAGCAGACATAGAGTCTGCTATGCCAGCAGTGCCTCTTCCACTTAGCTGTGTTTATATCCTTTATAGTCATACACTCTGTTATCCCTGTGGTCTTAGTCTTCATTCACAGTCCTGTGTTGTTTTTAATGCTGTGTATGAAGCTAAAGATTAAATTAAACCAAATAAGTCATTTTCCTTTTTACAATCAAACAAGATTCAAACACCGCTAAAAAGAGATTGAACACTGCACTTATACTTGTTTTCACAACTTCAAACCAGTATTGATGTTCACTCACCAGTTTCTCCATTTCCTGCTCACGCAGCCTCTCCTCTCTCTGCCAGCGATGGTATTCAAGCAGCTCATCCTCATTGTCACTGATCTCAGAGATGCTGTTTTTGCGTTCCCGGGTGTATGGTTTTGAAAGATTTGGATCCTTGCCGGATGATCCCTTCGCAGTCACACAAGAAGTTTTTCTTACACTTTGAGGGCTAGCAATAGGAGACAAGCCAGATGCAGAGGCTAAGCCTGAGATGGTGGCATTTCCTGGCGCAGGCCTTAACTGCCTGCTTCCTGGCTCCTTCTCCAGCCCAGGGAGTGGTGATGGACTCTGGGCATACAGTGCCCTCATGACTTCTGCTTTTGAAGGAGTTGTGAGTTTGCGGTTGCCCTGGGGGCTCTCTGGGATGGGTTTAGCAGTGAAGCCCTGTGAGGTAAGGGGCGGAGCCGAACCCTGCGATCCTGAGGTCCCTCTGCAGGACATGTGAGTACCGAGCAGAGGAAGTTCCCTGAGGGCGGTGGACCCAGATAGGTCTGGAGTAATGACCCTTTGAGGTATGTCTACATGGGAGAGAGACTGACCCTGCTCTCGCAAGGGGCTCTGGGATCTCTTCTGTAGGGTGGAACCCCTTAATTGAGGGCTTGATGGAGTCTTTGGGTAAAACTTGACGGATGATGGTTTGTGGCTTTGGATTAAGTTTTCTGCGCTCTGTCCTGATCCCCCGATATGTGGTGTGGGGCATGATGTTGCCTCTGCCCTTGCGTTCCTCAGAGGCTTTGGACTCTCCTGGGCCTTTTGACTTCCACTGGTACCACTTGCAGCCACAGAGAGTGAGGGCCGTGGATGCGGGACGGGGGTGTGATTGGTGTGTGCTGACCGGGCAGGTACTGGAGGTGTTTTGCTGTCAAGATTATGGCCCAAGAAGCTGCTGCTGTTCTCATAAATTGAAACATCTATTTTGGAGCTGCTGCTTCCATTGAGCATGTCCAGGGGAATGGGGTGTTTACCAATCCCCGGCAATGATGAAGTCTGAAGCACCAAAGAGTCCTGCAAGGTTTTTGCCATACTGTTAATTTTGGAGTCATGGTTCCCATTCAGAGCCTTGTGGGGGTCTGAAGGAGGAAGACAGAAACACTTGTGCATGAGCATTCCTGCTGAATAAAGGAAGAAGACAGTTGAGCAAACACATAAACAGCCAATGACATCTTTGTCCTTTTGACCTCCACCAAGCCTCAAGTCAGCTGCAGAACACAAAGGGTCAGTCCACACAAGGAAAAACACACGATGCCTGCGCATGTTGTTGCACACGCACATTCATACATAGTGCCTCAGTGGCGATAGTAGTGATAAATGTCTTGGAGCCCATAGGCTCCTGTATGAACCAGTGGTCGGGATGCTCCTTAGCTGTGCTGCAATCCTAAAGGGATCCAAAGCAGCTAAATATACATCGACAGCCATGTACCTCATTCAGAGCAGATGAAATCAGGGTTTGGTCAGGAAAGAGTGAACACAGTGGGCAGGGTGTGGCGGCGCTTGCTGTTCAGGCACTGACAGCCAAAGCAGTAAGGTCAGAGGAGAATAGATTCTAAATATCACCCAGAACACAGGGCAGCAGTTACAGTAGGTGGTGGGCCAGAGGACTATAACATAACACAAATGTAAATGTAAAAGCTGACATATTAGAACCAAGAAAATATTACAGCAATCTTTTTGTGCAACGAGGTCACACACTGAGCGACAATCACAGATTTAAGTGGAGTAGATCACAATGTAGGCCACAGATAATTAGCTCCGAACAAGCTATTTCTGCATCCTGTCAAGGATAATAATATTTCAGTCAAACTTCAAGACTTGCGGGGCTGAAAATGTTTGACTTTTTCAATCAATTTTGCAACAGTCAGATCTTGTTTACTGCTTAATATCTCACTAACAAGGATCTAAGCCATGATCCGTGGATATTTTAAAAAGGCAACCACCTAAAGTTTGATGACTGAACGTCATTCTACCCAGACATCTGGCCTCTTAATCACTTTAAACTCAACAGTGTCAAATTGTAAGGCACCTATTCAACATTAACAGGAACTGATTGACTTTTACACCAGGAAATTATGATTCCACAGTCGTTTGTGTGCCCAAAGCATTTGCTCTGCCCAGAATAGCTGCTGAGCAAACTGCGCAACCCTCGTACACACAGTTGTTCCAACAAGATTATATTAGGATCACAGGAAATGTTGGAATGGTGTTTGCATTTAATAATCATTAAAATGGGATCTTTACCAGATGGAGTTTTTGTGGCACTCAGCCCGCGGGTCCCCTCTGGTAGCATGCTCTTCATCCTCTGAGCCTCTTCGGGATGGTTGAAACGGAAAAAGGCCGACTGACCGAAGCACAGCATGCACCCTGCCAGGAGAGGCAGCCATGGACATACAAAGCTTTATTTGCTGTCCACTTAGAAGAGTCAACATCATTTATATCACAATAAATCTCCAGCCATAAAAATGGACTGTTGTTAATCTATGCTTTTTTAAATGGTATTCATTTCAATTAGATCTTATGGTTTTATGCTTTTTATGTGTGTCCTACAGTATGCAGACCAATTCATGCTTTCCCTTTTCAGTAATCGGTGCACTGGAAGGTGTGAGTGAAGGCCAGTTAGTCAGTGAGATTCAGTGAGACTTGAATTGATTGCAAACTACCATAAACAGCTGAGGTGGTAAAATGAGGATTTCTTTCTCTCCCCCTTTATGGTGAAAAGGTGAAATGCTCAGTTTGAACCTTCGTGGTGTAATAAACACATCCTCCTAAACAAAGTTATGACTTGTTAACTAACATTAGCCGACTAGTTCGACTTACATGTAATCAGCCGGTAAGTGAAATCAGCTCCTCATCACTAGCTTGCATTTCTGGAGTCTTTCAAGAATTCCTGATATTCCTGACGTTTTGTACTGATATCCCACACGAAGTTTAACATGTAGCTGATCCTTTAGAGTCCATAGACCCGCATCATTGTTCCTTATGATGTATAAACAAAGCCGTTTCCTCCATTCATGAGTACTCGTCTTTTTCAGAGTTTCACAGTTGTCCTTTGAATGAAGCAAAGCCTGAAGTATTCTTGTTCAGCAGCTGCTGCCTCCACACATACCGGCTTCAAATGACATTTTGGTGTAGCTGCTGGCTTGGATCTTATAGAGAGGGGACTGAGGGGGGGTGGGACTGTAATGTCTTTTTTTTTTTTATGGCAGCTATGCATGTTACCGGAAGGGCTTGGAATTGTTTTGTCATCATGACGCCTGGCAGTGTTTTTATCAGCTTAGCCTTAATTTAGACACTCAGACACTCAACATTGTATTATTTTCTATTGCAGTTCTGCAAAAACAACTGTTTGCCCCGCTCAATCAGTCACCATCAGCCTTACATTTTGTATTTTCATAAAACTGGTAAACAGGGTAAACAGCAGTTATTTTAGTTACTTAAGCTTGTGATGGTGCTACCTTGAGTAAGCCGATAGGGTTTGGTGACGCGAACGCCATCTACTGAGCATTGGTTTCCACATGGGTACAAGGTGATGTTGCCTGCCTGGTTTTCAATGTAGCAGTGCTTAGCTGCGATGCCGGGGCCCTGCAGGGGGATATCTGTCCCCTCACTGCCCAGCGTGGTTTTCCCTGCAACAAGAAAATAAAACATCTGTCAATAATTTTGGAGAGTCATGTGGTTCAGAATACATTAGTAAAACATTCTTGGACCTGCAGTTCAAAGCCAGTGATGATGTGAGTGGAGTCACAAATGGAACCAGCTAATGAACTCATGTTAAATAACAGGTGTAGGTCTCAAGAGGTGTGTTTAGCCTAACAGGGATCCCATCAGTGGAAATTAATACACCCATCTGCTGATCCTAGTGCGTTGTTCTTAGGTTATCAGTTACATTTTGTCTGTACGTCCAGTAAATATAGCCTGACACAAACGCATACTATATTTATATTTTAGCACAGAGGAAATGGAGCACACACACAGACACACACAAATCCCGTCTTTTCTCTGGGGTGCCACAGCCTCTCCTCTCTCTCCCTGTGAAATGTTAAGGCTCGGAGGAAGACAGAGACAAATGGTGCAAGAAAATCACAGGCAGCCTTTGTAACTGTGGCTCAGTACGAGTAACAACAACATGCTCAGAAATTAATGTGTCATCAGGCTCTGTCACTTCATTACTCTTGACATACTGTGCTGCTTACTTATTAAAGAACAATTGCCTCACATTGGGCAGTTCCACTTATGGAAGTGTCGGTAAAATACAGTAGACTCCACTTATGATTTATCTTCCTCCAGTTGAGACCCTAACTGTCAACCAAACACACGTTCGTATTCTCAAAACCACACACACACACACACACACACACACACACACAAGGGTTGTGACCTTCCAGCAGTGGTAATAAAGTGATGGCTGTGCTCAGGCGTCCACTTCCCAGGCTGACCAGATGGGGGCGCTCTGCCTGGACTTTGAGGGACTTGCCTGTTTCAATCAGGTCAAGCGGAGTGCTCTGTTAAAACAATAAAACATCATCAGAGTTATTTTTACACAGCATAAGGATCTGTTTAAGACAATAGTAGTGGGTAATATTTGGCACTGTATGCATGAAGTAAACAGCATGTCACAATATAACATATAACATGTAATTAAGTCTGAGTTAGATTGTACTACAGGCCTCACCCACTCATGTGGCTTTTTTTTCTCCCATGAATAAGATTTACAGATGGACAAATTCTTATGTGTTGTACATGGCATTAGTTCAATAGCCAGCTACATTTTGTGATGCTGGAAATAAATCTGTGCACAACCCAGATGTCTGTCTCCAGCTAGGAGACACTGGGGTCATTTTAATAGGATAATGACTGGTTTTATTTGACAAATCAGACATATTAGTTCAAAAATAAAGAGTTGTTGAAAGAAAGTCAGAGCAAAAGCACATTTACATTACTCCATTTACAGTCTTGTGCTATAAAAACCGATATGCTTGCTCTGAAAGCTTCCACTAATAGATCTAATGCTGATATTACTGCTATGTTTTTGCAGTAATATCAGCTATCAGATATCAGATATTACTGCTTTTAAACATGTAAACCTCTCAGTTATGTTGAATAAAGCTGACTTACAACAGATGCTGCTAGTAAAATGAGTTACAATTTAACATTTCACTGGTGTCTGCTATAAATAGTCAGTGGAAGTGGCAGGAAGAAATGCCTCACCTGTAAGACCTGGTGCGTTTGTCGCCCATGCTCCACTTTATTCCTGCTCATGCGGTCCATGTCGGCTGGGCTGTCAGAGTTATCCGACTCATGAAGGTCCTGAAGCGCAGAGACAGAGTGGCAGGGCATGAATGGGAGTGCTGGGAGTACTGCTACTACAGTTGTACTACAATGAGAACAGTGCTTTCCATAGAAACCCTTCTGTCCCAGTTATAAGCCCATGTGACCAAACTGTTGTACAGAGTAATTGTTTCTTCAGAACTAAACACAGAGCAATCCATCAAGAAAGCTGCTATTGATTTATGCCTCGGCCTTAAAAAAAAATATGTTAGCGAATGATTGCAACAAACACAACGATAGCAACCACAGATTTTGTATGTGAACTGTGCTTCGGATATATAGCAGAAGGTGTGAGCTGGCTCTGCAGGTGCTTTACTCATCAGGGGTCAGATGACTGCTTCGTCTGACTGTGGTGAGTCACGGTGATCTTACAAACAAACAGTCCAAACTGTCTGCAGAAACATGTTGCAGATTAGAGCCAGCTGTCTGCTCGTCTTCCTCAAATCAGACAGGAGGGCTACAACAAGCCACGAGGACTAGACATGGCTCAAACAAACACACAGGCAGCCCGGATGACTCACTCATATTTCTGCTAAAAGCTGCCATCCGCATCTTTCACTATCACTTGTTTTGCTATCTGGGCATCTAAGCAAAACTAGAGTAGACGCAACTACCTTACTATCTAATGTCTGTTGTGTCTAACCGATGATGAAAAGCTGCTGTGCATCATGTTTGACTCTTAGTTTTACATTTCAAAGTAGAGCTCTATGCCACCAGTGCCATCGTGCTTGAATGATTCGTTTTAAACTCTGCGGTGTTTGCTATAGACAGATTATCTCACAAGTGCGCAGAAGACACGTCATTCCCAAACAGACACTTTTTTTTTAAGGGCCTGAGCTCTTTGTCGGCCTATGTTGTCATCACTGATTAATTAGAAAAAAATTTAAATATCCACGGCTGCCGTGCTCCAAGTTTAGCTCACGGCGTTTTTACAGAACAGGGCGTTCAGTCTGCGTCTGATGTCACTCCAGACAAGGCTGCTGGGTGAAACCGCACACATCTGACAATCGCGTCCAGTGTGCGAGTCTCAGAGGACCCAGTGACACGAAGAACAGACCGTCCCCTCTATTCGTCACTGACACTGGACCCCTCGCGCCTCTGCTGTCAGCCCCGCTGGCTGTCAACACTGGGCCTCTTTGAGCCACGCACTCAGACACAGGACAGGAGAGTGGGCAGGCTAATGTGCCTCTGTCTGCCTGACTCACACACGCAATCACATATGCTCCTGCTCTGAGAAGCCTCAGTTATTTAACATACACACCCAGGCAGAGGAACGGTTTTAATGCTTGCAAATGCAGGGCCTCGCATAGTAACCTGTCATTATGGAGGCAGTTATGCCCTTCAGAGCTGCCACAAGCTTCTGAAAATAGATACTTGCCTGCCACACAGACTGGGCTGCCACTTTTAAAGAGAAATTACTTTGGTTCAGAGCGAACACTGAAAAATCAGAGGAATACACAGAAAATCTAACAGCTGGAATGATCAATAAAAAAATGAAATAAAATAGAACTAGAGTTATATTACAAAGGAGAAGATAGTAGAACAACAATGTTGGTGAAAACAGCCAAGTGTTTACTTACTTCACTGACAGACAGGCAGCTCTTACCATCTCTTTACTCTTGCTGAGTCCAGACAAAAGCTGGGTCCATGGGTTTGCCTGACAGTTACTAGCATATAGAGCAGTGTCCACATTATTGTGTGTGTCTAGCTCCTTGCTTTTTTCATTCACTCACTGAGTTCCTCTGCTATTTCCCTCCTCCCAACCCCTTCTCCTGCCCATCCCGGTGCAGAATTACATCAGATTACAGTTACAAACAGTAGAGGGGACCCAGGCATCAGCACTGCCCTCCAATATATATTCCCAATTCCTCCATATTCTTTTATTTTAGTTTTTTGTGGCAAGTATGAGTAAATAACTTCACCCCAACATCTAGTTTCAAAACACTCCAGAAATAGCGAGGTACAGAGTTCACATCCTGCTGAGAAAATGGTTGAAATGTTCAGGCTCTTAACGAGCTTTCCATTAAATGAAAGTTCAAATGGACCGCACCGCCCGATCACACAAGGCGGGGTTGTCTCCTTAAAAGTGTCCATGGGTTAAGCAGGTGTTAACAGTCTGACCCATGCAGGAAATAACACAAAGTGTAGGAGGTGGTGATGGAAAAGACCTTGTGTGCTCTGACTTCCTGCTCTGAGCTCTGGACTGCTGATGTAACAATCTCCAAAAGAAGTGTTTCCACTCTGGAAAACTGTCAAACAACACTTTATGATAGCACTAACTAAATGGACGACGGTGGATTACAATGCTTCCACTGTGTAATGATGGAGCAGAGCGATATGAAAGGTCCACAGGAAGCAAGCGAACACATGTGAGCATCTTTTCAGACATCCCACAGGAACTATTTGGCTTACAGACAAACACAGAGAGAGTAGAAGAGAGTGGGAGAAAGCCTCCACTATTGATCTCTCAAGGCTTTTCCCATGGTCGGCGGCCAGAGAGTAGAGGGAGGAAGTGAGACAGATGATGACTCACTGAGGAGAATGAAAACAAACAAACAGAGGCAGCTTAGTAACCCATTGGACTGAAGACTGCAGAAGTCTGAAGATAAGGTTTGTGTTCTGAGTCCTCAGCGATCATGTGGAGGCTACAGCTGAGGGGGTAACGTTTACTGAATGACCTTTAAATGGTGATTACAAGTGAAATCCCCATGTAGCTGTCCATCCATGTCAAGAAGCAGATGGAAGTGATTTTTAAATACAATGACGTCTTTATTATTTAACAAAATGGAACATCTGAAAGATAAATGGCGACTGCTGTTATCTAACAGGTCAAGGAGTTTCCACACTAATATCTTTCTTTCACGGAATAGATTGGTACTTATACACCGCCTTTATACTCAGTCTGAGGACTCAAAGTGCTTTCTTCTTTCTTCTACAATTGTTATTTACCCAATCACACATACATTCATACAGCGCTTTATCTGACATGCACCACTTTATATACTTTCATAAAGGAAAGTATATAAATGAAGTTAGACACAACAGGTAAAGAGGTGGGTGGGGAGGTGGGTTGCAAAGTAGCTTGCAGATGCACAGAAGTCCAGGCAAAGCAAGTTGAAGTTGAACTTTTCAGGCTTTCTGAACTGCTTGCAGTGATACCTCAGCCTGAGCACTCTGGGATGATAATAAAAGTCCAAAACAGGTGGTACATTTATCAGCTGCACTGTGAGTGTGTGATTTCCCACAGATCCTGAACTGTTTGTCTGGTAGGAGGTTTGGATCAGTCAGCTTGTGAACCCTGCAGTTACACACTGTTAAACACTGTGAAGCAGATGTTTGCAGGTCTCTGCAGGATGACATTAGGCTGCAGGTGGAAAGAATGAAGATGGAAACAATTATGCAAGTGGGGGCTCAGGCAGTCAACACTCATTCGGGCTGTGTTGGGAACTTGATGAGAAACAGCTTACACAGATTTCATTGCCTTAAATTGAGGGTCTCACTCTTTACTTCCTCTCAGACCACGCATAAATCCTACTCCTTCCCTTAACACTGACAGGTCAAAACAAAACATTTCCTTTTAAAAAAAACCTTAACCTAAATGTAACCTGTAATTATTCTGATGCCACATGTTGAGTGGTTGGAGAGGCTCAGCTCAGGACAGGAAATACTACCCTGAAGGAGGGGGTGTTCGTGGAGTGATCAGAGAACATCTGCAGCCCAAATTGTTTGTAGAGTTATGGGAAACACTGGGTCTCATTTTTGGAATATTTTCACAACATTAAAGATCTTTTACTGCTGTATAGCAATAATGCACACACGCACACACATACAAATGCCATTCAAATCTCCTGATTGGCTAAATTGAAACAAATCAAGTCACACTGAGAAAAAAAAAGTACCAGCTCAAATCATATGATTAGTCAAATGATCCTCAGAAAAGGCACAAGCCCAAACAAACTAGCGAACAACAACTGGAGAAATTTCCACAAAAAAGTTCGAGTTGCCCACCAAACCAGTGGACTGTCTCCCGTGTGACCTCCGTCCACTTGTCTCTTTCAGCTTGTTTAGTAGGTCTGCAGTCATCAGATACTTATTTACATGTAAACAAGTAATTTTCCCTCATAGCAAGAAAGCTATAGTCACTCAGGCACATGTGCACCTCACAGGCATGTCGGAGAAAAACCTCATCATACTCGCACACACACACTCACACACACAAAAGTGTCCATTCACAGAGCCAGCTGGGTCTGGCTCCTATCTTTCTCCCTGTCAGATGACTTTCACCTGCTCATGCCTCCCGGTTAAATCAAAAGCCTGCTTTTAAGGATAATACAAAGAAAATATAACATTGATACTGACAGTGTGTAAACCTTTCGTTACATAAATATGTGAGATGAAAGCCATAAGCGTAAACTGCCGCAAAACCCTGGTGATGTCCTTCGCTCTTCCACACACACACACACATACACACAGTCAAGCAAATATTTTTGTTTTCCCATACCCAAGCTCCAAAGGAACATCTCCTCTTCTGCAGTATGATTCAGTCCAAAGATTTAAAACACAAGACGAGGCATCCTCCCAAGCTTTCATGTGAAAAGTCTTCCAGTTCTTTTCTCGAGGATGGAGACGTGCCGTCCCATCTTCACTGCTGTTCAGTAACTTTCAAAGTGTATGTTTCGGTGCGTCTGAACATCATTGTAGCAGATCCACCCCCCCCCCCCCTTTCCAGCCCTCTTTTTCTCTCTTCCCACTCATCATTCCTCTTTCCCATTCATTAAACAGGTCCTTGTGTGTCCCTGTGTAGCTTTGTTTCTCACAGACTTGTTATGTATACCAAGATTTTCTCACGTTTAGACAAATATAGGTGTTTATTTCACAGCACGTTGAGTACATCAAAACTCTATTGCTTTTCAGATGCTGTGTAAACAAAAAACTACCCATGAACTTGGAAAATCCCTTCTTTTCAGTGTCTTCGACTCAGTCTAGATATTTGCTTTTGTTCCAGTCACAGCTTCACCAAACTGTAATTAACATGCACGAGGTGTTTTGTGGATAATGAAAATCCAAACTTCAAAACTTGCAGGAGGAAAGCCAACAAATTCCATGAAACAACCAAAATGACTGTTTTACCAGAGATCTTTTTTTTTTCTTGTTGTTGCCACAAACAGCTGAAAAGAGCATCACCAGTAAATTTAGAGCCTGTGAAAATGTCGACTCAGAAAATTATAGTTATAACAGCCAGTGGACACCAGGGTTTTTCCTTCTGGGCTGGAATTTTTAGCCTGGATGTTGGTGTAGGACACGTTGTCAAGCCCGAGTAATTGGTTCAGCCTGTCCTGGGCTCGGCTCAAACGTGGTGCGTCATGCTGCTTTTGCCGCTATAAAGCACTCAAAGCAGACAGAAATATGTCCTGTGGAAAGGTTACGGGTGAGTTTAGCTGCATATGACTGAGGTTTAATGAGAGAATTTGTAATCCATCACCACCTCTGATATAAAACAACACATTTTTTTTTATCAGTTATAGATCCCACAAAAAGATTAATTATGTATTATAGCTGGGCATATACTAATGGCACCTTAAAATAGTGCTTTACTTTGTTTTTTCAGATGTCTTACCATTTTATGTAACAGTTGAAATCCTTTCTTTGCAGCACAAAGTATTTCCTCTGTGTTATGAAATGGCTTATGGCGCACATCTGTCAGCACAGACAGTGATCTGTCTACAATAGTTATTAAATAAAAACACACATGGGCAACAATCACTGTTTATGCCACAAATCATTTTGTCAACTTTTTCAAACATCACACGGTGACCCCTGGTGGCAACATTTGTGAATTACACTCCTGTTGTCACGTTCCCATTGACTGCTTTAAAGTTTGGTGCAATCTCTGCCACATGCGTTTTCCTTGATGGGAAATTTAAAAAGTATTTTGAGCATTTTGAAAAGCAGAATGAGCAGCTGTCTGTTAGCAGCTGTCTTGTTGTGATGGACTATTTGAGACATCTTCAAATCGTGCTTGCTTTAGGTCTGCATATGCATACCTGCCTTTTCAGGAACACAACTTTACATTCAACGTATCGCTGACATGTATGGGAATAGATTTAATCAGTCAGCTGAGGTTTAATGTTTTGCCCTGATCTGGTGGGTCGCATCACTCGATGGTAAATGCTAATGTAGAATCGATATTATATGCCACCAAAATAAATGCTGGAAATTCAATCCAATACTCATAAAGGCTGATGAGTTATCATTTTGCGGGCCACATGCAGCCCACTTTTGTTCCAGTGAAATTCTTGAGTTTAACTACACATTTAATCACTGAGATACCTTTATGTGAGGGGAAAACTGGTTAATTTCAATAGTATGACTTAGTTTTTCTACATGATAAAGAAAGGCTGCTGTAGTAAATTAATGAATTCTTCTACTTAAATTGTAAGAAATGTAAAAAAAAAAAAAATGTGTAAAACTCCAGGAAAAAGCCCAGACAGTTCTGTAAGTGCAAAACAAAAAGGTGTTGTTAATTCACAGAAAATGTCCCTTTATTGTTTTTTTTTTAACTGTAAAAC
>VOQK01042137.1:7760-18704 GCA_015052645.1 Benitochromis conjunctus | reverse complement strand
GCACCGGTGGAGCCAGTATCTGATTCCACGTCATCCACAGAAGGACGCTCTGATACGTCAGAGGGCGTGGTTTCATCAGGGTCATGGTTACGCCCTGACCCGTAATGGTTGCCATGCATGGCTGCGTCCATGGCTGCAGCGTAGCCACTTGATAATGCACAATTATCTTCTGAGAGTGGAACCTGAAGCAGAGAAATGTATGTCACTACTGAAATTACAAGTTACATGCACTGCCTGTAAGACAAACCCAGTATTTGAAGATTAAGTATCGGAATTTCAGGAGCGGGACCACGCCTCCAAACACGCTCCTTCCGGTTCTCATCTATATAGGTTCCCCCAGCTCTACAAGCTGTTCATTCTCGTTTACGTGCCCCACCCTCCCTCCCCTTTTCAATTCTTTAACTTCTTCACTTCTATTTAGTACATGGGGATCTGCCAGGCCCGGGAGCTGCCGCCGGTCCCCTTCGAGGCCTTCCCCAAACCGCAGCTCAATTCATGTCCAAGCCTTTACCTACTAAAACGCTGTCAAACCTAAAATGAGGACGTGGGCCCAGCGAGAGACTGTTGTTTTTTTGCTGGTCTTTAACCTGCCCAGTATAAAGTCTCTGTGATATGTCAAGTCAGATCATGCCAGTGTGAAAACTGAGCTGCTGATATTTGAGTGCATTCACACTTGTGAGCAGGAAACTCCTGCACTCTAAACTATGGAGTATTTCTAGTAATGTGTTTGAAACAGATTATTTCCTGCTGTGTGCAATATGAAAGAAAACACGCACTGATATCAAAAATAAAAATGTTTTTTCAAGAAATGTAAAAAAAATTAGAATTGTTCTCTCAAAATAACATTTTTATTCAACCAAATCAAGTGACAATGCACAAGCATTGCCTTACCATTACTATACAGATGACACGAAAAGGGACAATAGCTGTTTTATAAATCATTTGTCTAACTATACCAAATAGAAGGAGACATCTTTTCTCTCTGTATGTCTGCAGTGTTTGGAAAGAGTCTCATGGACACTGTGACATATGAGCAGCGCTTCGGACCTCACATGGTGCCAATCCTGGTGCAGAAGTGCGTGGAGTTCATCAAAGAACATGGGCTGGAAGAAGAGGGTATCTTCCGCCTCCCTGGTCAGGATAACGCTGTCAAACAGTTCAGAGATGCCTTTGATGCAGGAGAGAGACCCTCCTTCCCCAGGTAATGCACTCACTATTCTCTCTATTGTAATTGAAGACATGGGAGATATGAGGTCATCATTACATCTGACCCTGGAAAACTGAGCACATCCTTCCAGGTTCCATAGGAATTATAGGGTAGGGTAAGTAGCAGCCAGGCGCTGCTAATCAAATGCACTTGATTAATTGATCATCAGCAAGTGTGAACACCTCTATAAATGCAGAAACTCTGGAGCATTCAGGTGTGTTAACACAATACCACAATCTTCCCAGGACTAGAGCGAATAATGGCCCAATTTTATTGGCCGGATGTGCGCCGATGGTACATGTCCTGCCTGGAATGTCAGCTGGTGAACGTCCATCACAGTCTCTACAGGCCTCACTTAGCATATTATATGTTAAAGTGAATGATAGCACAATCAGAACAAGACATAACGAGTATGGCATGTTTGGAAGTGTTCTCAGGAGAAAGCCTCTTCTCTCTAAAACGTCCTCGGTGGCACATCCCAGCTTTGCAAAGTTGCATCTGAATAAACCACTCCTGGAACGATGTCAAGCAACAATGTGGAGATGTTTGGCCATAATTCACAGTGCCATGGTTTCTGAGAACAAAACACAGCATTTCAGCACAAACACCTCATTTCATCAAGCACAGTGGTGGAGGGGTGATGACTTGGGCTTGTTTTACAGCCACTTGTCCTGGGCACCTTGCAGTCATTGAGTCAACCGTAACCTCCTCTCTATACCAAGTATTCTAGAGCTGAATCATGAAACAGGACAATGACCCCAAGCACAGCAGATAAAACAGAAAAGAATGAAGATGTTGCAGTGGCAAAGTCAAAGTCCAGATCTCAACACTACTGAAATGCTGTGGCGGGACCTTCATGGAGCTGTGCATGAATGAATGCCTGCAAACCTTAATGAAGTTAAACAATGAAGAGTGGCCAAAATGTCTTCACAATGATGTGACCGATTGAAAAAATCACACAGAAAGTAATTACCTCAAGTTATTGCTGCTATATAAGCTAATGAATCATTGGGTGCATTTAGTTTATCGCAGCAGTCCTGTGAAAAAAAAAGCCAGTAGCATGAATTTCATATAGAATTCACAGGAAATAGTGAGTGTAAAGTTGTTATGACACGAAATATTGATCACATCTCAAAGAAACTTTCAAACAGTACATGTGCTTCAAAGTAATTTTAGCCGTCTCGATAAGAGCCACTTCCATAAAAGGAGACAAATATCCTAACCTCAATCGATCAACAGCATCAGCATTTTTTTCTTCTTCTTCTTCTTCTTCTGAGAAAGCAAGGAGAGATGAGAGAGATGTAGAGAGAAGTTGATAGATTTGTGTCTGCTCAGAGCTGAGGGTGATACCACATCCTGTTCTGGCAGGCACAGGGGAGGATGCCTTTATTACTCAACATCACAAGCTCCTCTGACAAAAAACTGCAGATGAAAACATCCATTTAACTTAAGTTGTTTGTTTGTCTGTAATCTAATGTGAGGAGGGACAGGGAACATGAGGTTTGAGCCGACTGACAGATACTTTGCAACAAAAGTCAAAGACGAGGCCTCGAGTTTCCCTCTTGAACTGCACTCCTTTCACAGTCACAACAGCAAACTCCATACAAGAGACCCAGACCCTGTTTATACTACACACCACCATGTCAAGATTATTTGTGCGTCCAAGAAAATATTTACACATATCTTAGTGTGATTGAAAGCATAATTGTGGTAAGCATTTCACGATGTGCAGATGAACTCAAGAGCTTCCACACCAGTCAGCCAATCTGCATCCCTATGGTTTATTCTCACTGGGTAATGAATATCGTTTAAATTGCCACAGCGACACAGATGTCCACACGGTGGCGTCACTACTCAAGCTGTACCTGCGGGAGCTGCCTGAACCTGTGGTCCCCTGGAGTCAGTACCAAGACTTCCTGGACTGTACCAACCTGCTGGACTCCACCAGCTCTGAGGTGCACTTAATTTAAACACACTGCAAGATGAATACAGAGCTGAGCGTATATGTGGACATGAAGCGGACATCCTCTGCTGTTTTGAGTGTATGTATCCTTTAACTGGTTATGTGCATGTCTTTTCAGGGCTGGGAGAAGATGAACAAAGAAATTGCTCTGCTCCCCAGAGTAAACTACAACCTTCTCAGCTACGTATGTCGGTGAGTAGATGCTGAAACATGTCGTTCCATCCCAACTTGAAAATGACCTAATATGTTTAAAAGAAAGACACCCGTTCATCTACCAGATCCTACAAAGACCCTCTGGTCCATCACCCCAGTACTGTTTTGAGTTCAGCCTCTTGGTCTGAGACATACTGTCCTGCGTCTGGTTACGTGTCCTGTTGTTTTTCAGGTTCTTGTTTGAGGTACAGCTACACTCCAAGGTGAATAAGATGAACGTGGAGAACTTGGCAACTGTGATGGGCATCAACCTGCTGAAACCTCAGATAGAAGATCCTATCACCGTGATGAAGGGTGAGGACACACAGCTAATTTGTGTACCTGTTTTGGTACATCTCAAAAGACCCCAGTTTCAAATGCTGTGTGTCTGCTAGATATACTGGGCAACGACGAGAGGCAACAACAGCGTGTTTGCTCAGATAAACCAGTCTTGGGAAAAGGCATACCGTTTAGATACATTTGTAATATGTGGCACTAGACAAGTAACAAAGCCACATGTGCTTCTGCATTAGTTTCAAAAACATCTAAGTAAATGCTACCTCCGCTCATTTTTGGCTCCTTTTTTCAGCCAGTGATCTCATGTCTATGTAACGATCTATCTGAACTGCATAAACCCATCCAAGTAAATATTGAAGACTGAAGAAAGTGTATGAAAAATGAGAATAAAAGCCAAAAGATAAGAGCTTTTGATCATAATCTTTTCACATTTCTGTTTTTTTTCTTCACAGCGACTCCTCAGATCCAGAAGCTGATGACGGTGATGATCAGACGGCATGAGACTCTGTTTCCTCTCTCCAAAGATGTGCTTCCCCCCTCTCCTTCAAACAAGGCAGAGAGCCAGAAGAATGCTCCCCGAAGCTTTGTGGGCTGGGAATCTGCAGAGGTACGAGCCCCCAGCCGCAGCGTGCTTGTTAACGTGTCCAAATGACATGTTATTTTACTGAAAGTGTAATTTATAAAATATGTAAACCAGCTTTGTCATGTACTGATAGGAATTTATATATGTGGCAAACAACAGAGCTAGTTTATTAACAAAATCGGCTACAGAACAATGACAATTACCAGGTGGCTGGTTGATGCTGGGAAATACTTATTGCTCATCATGACATCGATATGACAAACATATGAGCAGATCCAGGAGATTGTTCATGTAACACATTGAGTACTTAACACAGTGATTGGAAACAGCTTCACTGTGAAGAAACCCTGGTTTGAGACCAGACTGGGAGGGTCAGGAAGAATAACTGGCTTCAAAATCTGCCAAATCAAACACACACATCTATCCTCTGTGGTAGACCCTTGTGAATAAGTGAGCAGCTGAAAGAAGCTTTATGTCAACTAAGTACACAAGCAACGTGTGATGTGGTAATGGTTGAGCTGTTGAGGTGACAGGACATATATTTTTGTACCTTAAACAAAGCTGGGCTAGCTCTTCATTCTCTTTTCAGTTTTTCAGTCTTCTCATGTAAAAAACAAACCAAATAAAACCCCAGTAATCCTCCTCTATCTCATACTGGACTTTGGTGAGGCCTTACATTGTCTGGACTTGTCTTTGCTCCTGTTCCTCGTCCTTTAAGTCAGCTTTCTCTTGATTGGCTGCCCCGCAAAAACAACAGGTTTAAACAGGGAATGAGTTAAAGCCTGAGCTGTGTGCCTGAGATGACCATGTTAGGGATGTGCACTCTCACTATTATCATATAGAACAAAGAGTAGAAAACTTAGGATTAGCTGTGGTTTAAGGTGGAGCTAATGGGGCTCCTAATAAATGAATAAATAAATAATGCAGATGGAGACGTCCAAATCGACTCTGGTGTTTGTGCCAACTGCCATTGGTACTAATAGTTCCCGCGTCTCTGTATGCTACATGACATGTATGACTGTCACTCTGCTGTTATTATACTAATTATTACTAATGGTCTTCTTACTGGTAAATTGACTGAAAGGTTATAAAGTACTTTGGCTACATGGAAAAACCTCTATAGCAAACCTCTGTATCTGTAATTAATCTTCAGCTCTGTGTCTGTGTCAGATGGGTGACGCATGTCTGTCTGAGTCTCCAGAGGAGGAGGACAACGACAGTCCGGGTCCACTCAGGGGAGACCACAGCCCCAAAACCTCGCTGCAGGAACCTCTGTCTCCTTCTGTAGATGACTGGCTAGGAAGCCCCCGCAAACGCACTCAGACCCTCCCCACCTTCAACTGCCCCCTCACAGGGATGGCAGCCAAGACCGAAGCCCTCAACAGGTGGAGTCGGATCCAGGAAAGCACAGATGAGAAGAGCGGGACGCTGTCAGAGGACATTTTTAAAATCCTAGACCTGCGGACGTCAGGTTCATTTTTCGGGGGGTCTACAATGAGTAACAAAGATGAGGAGGACAGATTGACCACTCGGAGGGGGAGTGAGAATATAGTTTCTTCCACTTCTGTGCCGCAAAGCCCTGAATGTGACTTCCAGTCTACCCGGATGCTCTCTCATCAGAAGAGTGTAGACACCACGCCAGTGAGCAGTCCTGCTCCACAGGTCAACAGCATGCCAGAGCAGAAGAAAGACCCCGGGCAGCCACTTCTAGACAGGTGAGATTAGCAAAAGAGTCACATGGACACCCTGACCAACCGTTTCAGTCACGAAACGCTAATTTTCCTAAAAATAAATGTTTTAGAAATACTGACTTTGAATAAAAGTAACTTTGAAATGCTCAGTTTCTACCCTGAAAATCTAGATTTTGAAAGAATGTGGATGAGCTGAGGGCCTGGATTCAATGTGAAAGCATCTTATATGAGCAAAGCAGACCCTGGAGTATAATAAACCTAACTGGGACTAGATTCCTGGAAACTTAAAACGAGTTTATTTACACTGGAAACAAGTCCATGTGTTCACACAATGCTGACGGTGTTTTTGGAGGGAAAACTCTTCCCAGCACAGCTTTTTCCTTTTACTTTCTCACTGCACATGTGAACCTGTGTATGTCTGTCATTGCCTCTTGCAGTTTGCAGCAGGAGAACAAGGAACTGAAGGCCACCGTGGCAGAGCTCCAGTCGGCCCTGGAGGCAGAATGCCGCCGTGTGGCCGCTCTGGAGATCTGCCTAAAAAATGCAGAACGCAGCAGAGACGAGGCCCAGAAACGCAACGGCGAGCTGCAAAGGGACATTCAGCAGTTCCTCATGAGAGAGAAAGCGCCTACTTAAATGCAATTTTGAGATGTGGATTTATGATCCCGTTAACAAGGGAAGCCTCATCCATTAACACCGGAGCTGCTTGTGTTTGTCACCAGAGTCACTGTTTGGTCCTATAGGTCCTATAGATAAATTATTGAATATTATATTTGTGTATTTTAAGGACATGTTTGATCCTCTCATTTGCAGCAGTCACGTCACTGTGTATGAATTGCCTTCATCTGGTGTAACTGTTATACAGAACATATTTACATGAATTACTTGCATGGAAATCCAGGGTCAGACATCAGCTCTGCTCAAACCCTTTGATCAGAGGATAACAGGACTTCTATCTAATATGAATGCTGGAGAGTACAAAAAGTGTGTGTCATTCAAACATGTTTCATTTCAGTGATAAATTAATAAAGCTGCACAAATTGAAATGTCTCTTACAGCACGTTCAAGCTTTTTTGTACTAATATATGTTATTTTACTCCCACAGTTCAAACAAATTAATAAAAGATAACAGAAAGAAAAAACTTCCTCGAGGAACATTAAGGAACATCGGGATAGATACATGGCTTCAAAAAGGTGTCAACCCCCAGATACTTTATAACTCCCATTAAAACCTCTAAGGTCCGTTTAGCTACTTCCCCCCCTTCATCAGCGTTTCAAGGGACGTTCGGTTTTTGTCTAACTCTCCATTAAAAGAGGTTAAAAATGAGGGCGTGGCCGCTTTAACTGGCACACTGGATGGCACAAACAGCTGCAGCCGATAGCTAGGCCATCAGAACATCACTCAGGCCAAGAGAGGACTGGGTGATGTAATGATGGCTACATCCATCTTTTATGTACAGGCTATGAGAGAAGCAAACTGTTCGAGCCTATTCTAGCAGTCATCAGTCTATTGCAGGGCCAGACAATCGAAACAGACAACCATTTCCGCTCATATTCACACCCACAGTCAACTTCAGAGTAGCCCCATGCTTGTGTTTTGACTGTGGGAGGAACCTGGAGAAACCTGCAGAAACCACAGGCAAACTAGGCCCAACTATGAATGTGTCCTCTGTGCTGTGGTCAATTTTGGGTCTATGAAGAAATATCAGAAATTATTCTTTGGTCTCAGTTTGCTTTTGTGTTTGCCTGAGAGCAGCAGACTCTGGTGGAAACACCCCTAGCCTTCCAGTTATTAATAACAAGTATTAGAAAATCAACTGAAACCCCACAAAGTCATGACAGAAGTGTGGGCAAAGTTTATGAACTGGTGAATGTCCAGATCTTTCCCTAATGAGTAGGCAAAGACAAAGACAGTTAAGTGGCCAAGAATTTAAGCTCTGCTTTAATATTGGTGCTGCTCTGGGTCCTGTTAAAAATGGTGCCATGATGACTTTGTCAACGTTTTGTCAACGATGTCTCCACGTGGTCAAAAATGATTATGTACTGCTTTAAAAACTAATAATAAGTGTTACAGTACAGGTTTTGTGGTGAAAGTTGTGTTCGTTTTCAATAGTCCTAAAAGGAAAAGACTGTGGAGTGAACGCACAGACAGAAATCATTAAAACTGAGAAACAGGATATCAGCACTTAATATCTGCTCCTACAAGGTTCAGTCCAAAAATAGCAACTGTGGGCTCCCTAAATCCACAGTTGTTACACTCTTGGGCTGATAATGGAGACCATATGGAGGGGCCTGACTCTGTGTGCAAATAGAATTTTTTTACTATCAAGCTTTCTTAAGTCCACCAGGAAGATGTGACGGCCTGTTGCTGCAGCAGTTTAACAAAGAGGCAGATAACAAGAACGTCTGTCAACCATCAGCCTGGCAGATGAGTGGCAGAGGCAGGAAAGGCTCATTCCTTCCCATCTGTGTGACGCACCAAAATCAGGAGTGTATCTGCGGGTCACACAAAGAAGCTCAGGAATGAAGGACAGTTGTGTAGTGAGACGAGGGTTCAGGTGATGAACCGAGCAGTTATTCGGATCTGATTGGAAGCCAGCGTGAATCATTGCTAACTTATGTCATCAGAGTCTCTCACAGCTTAGCTGTTTGTCTGCTTCACACGTACTGTAGCGTGTAGCACATGTCAAAACATTCAATGAGGCCTTGGACGTCTGCTTCATTAGTCACCCAGTGTCCACTGCCATCACCTTTGACTTGTTCCTGTTGTTCTAATTGAGAGGAATGTCTTGCACGCTTTGTGTGCCCCAGACGAAACATCGTGAACGTGCCTCACCTCTTCTTGCATTCAGTTAACCCCTTTTCAAACATACTACTGCTCTTCTCAGAGGAGGAAGCAACTTTCAGCGAGCGTTACACAAGTGCTGAAGTGGCTGAATGAACGGGAATGATGATTTTGTACTGCTGTCATTCTCACGAGCTACTTGAAATGTTGTCTAGACCCTAAGTGAACTCAGTATCTTTTATGCTCTATCATTAAGGCCTCACACCTCATTGCATTTCAATTTCATTTGCGCCACCGCTGACTAATAGATGCATCCTGTTGCACTGAACGATATCAACAGACCTGTGGTGTATTTTGTCCCCCAAAAAAGAGAAATGGTCAATGGAGCCTAGGCAGCAGCTCGCAAGAATCCACCATTTACAAAGCAAATAAACAAGTGCAGAATATCAACTCTGGAGCACCCACCCAAACAAAATAGCTCTTCCACAAGGAAGAGGCTACAGGACAGTGTTTACAAAATCCTCATTAAGGAAGTTGTGAGATAACACGCTCATGTGCATCTCACAAAGTTGAAGGGAAAGCAGGCACGCACACACACACACACACACACACCAGCTAAGAGACCATAAGCACAGAAGCAATGCAGAGCCCACCATAGCATAGATAAGGGACAGAAAGAAAGACCTGGCAACAGAGAGCAGAGCACAGAGAGAGACTGACAGAGCAGAGGACACAACAGAGATGAGTCGGACGGACAAAGACGAGCCTCGGCCACCCTGCCACCGGAACTACAGCGGCGTCGCAAAGGACATCAAAAGGTGTGCGTGAGAATAAATGCTGTGAGGTCTGGAAGACAGCATCAGGAATACACACGCCTGCAGAGAGGCTCACACTGGCCTGTACAAGGGCCACCACCACATTTCAGCTAAAAGAACTTTCTTAGCCTACAGATAAACTGATCTTTACCTAAATCAACCTCTGAATTAGAGATCAGATTTTTTTCCCCTTTTTTTTTTTGCATGAGCTCATCCATAGACAACCCTAGAGGGCATAAATTAAAGTACTGCAGATTATTTCTCCCATGGCGAGCACTTGGGTCTCTCAACTGGGAACCATTTGCACCTCCAGGACCTTGTTCTTGACATACTCCATCCTCCTGCTTCGGGGGCCTCTCTGTGGAGAGACCAGCCCCATCTCCAGTGCCCGTCAGAGACAGCGTCCCGCTCCAGGGCTCGGAGACGGGCATGGAGGGGTTGTGGATTTATCGTTGCTGGAGCAGGATGGCAACAAGGATGTGCAAAACCTGCTGGAGAGCCTAAAGGAACAGTTTCTGCGGACTTTCAACCTCTCTGGCATGGGTCCTCCGTCCTTGACTCCTGGAAGTACGCGACAGGAGCCACCTGAGTACATGATGGAGCTCTACAACCGCTTTGCTAATGACCACAGCGCCATGCCCACGGCCAACATCATCCGCAGCTTCAAAAACGAAGGTACGTCACTCCTCCGTATCTTGTCGATAATATAGATTGAAAACAAGAGCTACTTTGTTTCCTCTGAATCACCCTAAGCTTAAACTATGGTAAAGCTTTGCCTAAATGTTCTGACACACCTACACATTTTCAATTTTTCCAAAACAAAACAACCAAAACAAGAAATCCTTAAATTTTCCTCTTTAAGCACAGTGTTAGGAATAAGGTCTAGTTGTCCTTAATGAGGACCTTACAGGGTTAAAGGCAACGTTAAAATGTGTAATGATTGTTCTTATCATTCTTATTCTTCTTATCAGTGTGATCTGTAAGACTTGTGAAACTGGTCTCCTTTCAGATATGTACAAAGTTTATTATTTGATTAAGTTCATGACACTGAAACAGTTCCTTAGTGCTAAGTTTTAAAACATGGTGGTTTTGATTAAATTCAGGAGTTCAAAGTTTCTCTGTGTTGAATAAGCAAGTTTATGTCTGAACCATTTTTTTCTCCTTGCCCAGATTCCTCTCCCAGTGCTGTTGGTGTGGGAGGAGTGAGGCGCCACCCTCTCCTCTTCAATGTGTCAGTCCCACATCATGAACGCATCACAGTTTCCGAGCTTCGCCTCTACACCCTAGTCCAGACCGATCGCCACCTCTACGCTGGTGTCGACCGCCGGGTCACTATCTACGAGCTGGTATCGCATGACGATAACGTGACGGATGCGAACACTGCCAGAGGAGATGCATTCAGTGCAGGAGA
>VOQK01042135.1:14359-26855 GCA_015052645.1 Benitochromis conjunctus | reverse complement strand
GTATCCATGCTGCGGTCCAGACGCGCGATAGCGCCCACCATGCCCGACAGCTGCTCCGCGGTGGTGGCTCCAGTGCGCATAAGTGCACTCTGAGCATCCATCAGACTGGTCAGCTTTTCCCGGTTCGTATCCAACTTGCGGTCCAGCACCACAGACTGATTGCTCACCGCTCTGCCCACCGAATCCAGACCTGCGGCCAAGCTCGTGGGGGGATGAACAGCACTGACCGCTTTCTTCAATTTACGATAACCCAGGGCCAAGCCAGCTCCAATAAGCAAAAGCCCTGTTATCAAAGTTCCAAATAGGTAAATGTCTTCAATGTCCTCAATGGACAGTCCCGCCAGGCACAGGATCCTCCAGTTCCTCCACCCGTCCATCGTGTATCCAGCAGGGAGAGTCCCATGAGGGCAAAGTGGCTCTCCCGAGCCGTGACTTCTCGTTGAGAAGAAGAGGGTGTCCATCGCATTCAGGGAGCAATCAGGAAATGAGAAACAGGAGGGAAACACAGCTGGGACAAATCAGGGCTAACTAGACAAGGGAAGTAAAATCAGACACATTAACATGAGACACGGACTTCCAAAGTAAAACAGGAAACATAACACAGACGCAGGCTTGACACAGAGACAGAGACACTATAGATCAGACAGAAACCAGAAGACTAAACTAACATAAACCACCCAGAGAATCTAAACTAAGAACAAACACTATAACTAATAGAGAAAGAAAGCTCAACATAATGAAATACACAGAAACAAAGAACCAAAAACACTGGTCGACGACCCAGGCACCCTAACAGTGTGCTGCAGATGCTAACCTGCCATCTGCTAACCTGGCTAGCTAACGTAACCGTCCCTTGTTGCTCCAGAACAGTTAAAACCTGGTGGGCGACATCGTTGTTATTACATCCATCTTTTCGAGTCTGCTGTGCTGTTGTAAACAAACTGATCACATCTACCAAAGATCCAGCTCCAGCTGACCAAACGCTGAGTTCTTTTATTGATCTCGCAGTGATGTTGTGTGTAGGTTTTAGGGTAATTAAATGCAGATAATGAAAGAGCTTAGATATTAAGTATTCAGTTGCAATGACGTTGATTTAAACAGTGACCTAAATTCAGATAAAAGGTTACTATGCCTGTTGCTAAGACAACCTTTTCTAATGTAATGAAACTGACTGTGAATATAGTTTATTTATCCAAAGAATTTTTTTGTGCCTTGTTAATCTTGTAAAATAGAGCATGTATTGCTTCACTGTAGCCACAAACATTCACTAATTATACATAATTAATAATCTGTTACTCATTTTTCAGATCCTTGCACTTGTTTCATGTTCTGAACTTGCTGTAGTCTTTGTCGGGTTTACATTTCTCTTGATGCTCTTTCCCTTCTTCTCCTTTTGGTGCAAGTCCTTGTAAGAATAACTCTTCTTTTAAAGAAGAAATCAGAATGTGAACTAAGTGCACATCAGGCTTTAAGGTGGCGACGTCGGAGCAGACAATGCCATTAAGCAGCAGATCTGGAAGTGATTATTCTAAAGACAATCAGACTGTCAGACAACTGGCAGCTCGTGCTCTGAGGCTGGAATTTTAAAGTGGCCTGACCTGCTCTTTAAATCCCGCCGTTACCGCCACTTTTGCTGATCGTTGTCACCATCGCCTCCTGACAGACTCTGATCTGAGAGCAGCTCGCGACTCGGTCTGTCATCTTAAAGAATAAAAAGGCGTCGCTCTCACTTCTCTAATGGGCCGAGATGACTGTTCACCTTTTGAGCTTAACGCAACCTGAGAGCAGCAGGTACGTTTCTCTCTCTGCCTCTTTTTCACTCGCTCTGTTTCTCACCATACGAATAACCTGCGAGCTGATAATGGCTTCTCCCATCGAGGATTCATCCCTCGTTCTATAACTTTCCTCCTGAATGCAAATATACTCTGTCACATCTTACTGACCCCCTCCTCCCTCTCTTTCCTTTTCTGTAGAAGCATAGCAGAGGATTAGCAGCCATGCGTAACTGATGGGGAGAAGATACGCCATCAGAATAAGTTAGAAGACGGCGATCTCTCCTCCTCCTCTCCCCTCTTGATTTCTTTGTGCATGAAAGAAAGAGAGAAGGGGGATGAATGCTCTCTGAAGTGTCATCCTTTTTCCTCGTCTTATGAAACAGGAATAAGTGGCTGGTTGAAGTGGAAGGAGACTCTGTTGGGGTGAATCTAATCCGATGCGTGTTTTCTGTGACGCCACATCACCTGCACTGCAGCCCAAGGCCCTCATTACTGTCACCGTCTGACTCACTCTGAGTCTGTGTGTGTGTGTGTGTGTGTGTACACAAGGTTTTATGCCAACATGTGGAAATGAAATGGTTATAAATTCCTCAAACACCTGTGCTGTCCAAAGTAGGTTTCCATCAGAATGCAGCACAGGTCTTAAGCACACTTCCAGAAAACTGGACCTACGTCCATCAGCTGGGCCAGGCCACTTACTGCTGAATGTGCCTCTCACCTGAAGCCAGCCACAAATATAGCCGTGTATTACAAAGACATGTAGTTCTCACAAACATGAGTGGACGACCTGATTGGTTGGGACTAAAACCACTTCCTTCCAGACACAGAGCACTGATCCACTGAGACCAGTGCACAATTAACAGGCTGTATTTCTCTCTGTGAAGAAGAGACTGGGAATCGTTCTTTTATGTGTAATGCAACATCGGTTTTACATAAACATTGCTTTTTTTAATTTTGCAAATGGAGCTGTAAAAAAAATAAGAAACAATAGAATATACATTGCTATATATTAGTAGAATGATCAATACCTTTTGAGATTAAGAAAAAACAAATGTATTGATGTTTTTCAGATAATGTGTGATATTCTCACATTAGTTCAATATGAGTCTTCACTGCAAACTGCCGTCAGTCCTTCAGATGTCAAAGAGCGAGTGAGGTTAAGTGTCATTTGAATCAACGATAGCTTCTTTTATTGTGTGCCTGCAAGAAAACACGTGTTCGCTTTATAAGTGTTATACCAAACCTAACGAGAGTGAGGAAAGCTGACGAGGAACGCCGCGTCATCTCAGCTTCCACTGTGATGAATGGTGTTGTCAACATGAAACTGAATTCATTAGATCAGCCTGTCACCGATACACGATCAGCTTTTTGAGTCAGGATCAGACTGATATCCAATCCAAGGATTGAACTGGTGCATCGCTAACTGTCTAAAACATCCTCTGACTAAAGTCTGATGGCGCAGACAGTCAAATCTGGGAACTGAAACATATCATCGAGAAGGAGAAGCAACTGTAATGCTATCCAGACTTCCAGCAACTTTTTATATTTTTATTCTAAAAGTTACTGTGTTTTAATATACTTTGAATTTTGTTTTTCATGATGCGATGACGAAGACTTTCGACTAGATTTTAATCCATTTTAGTCATATATTAATCTAAAGAGGTGCAGCAGTTGTTGAAGGCAAACAAAGGTTTCTCACATTCTGCAACTACACGTTTACATCAGGAATGCTCTCTGTATCAGCAAAGCAGCTCAATGCAGGTGTAAACTGTCACAGAGCACTGCCATCAGCCCACATCTGTGGGATCTCCGTCATGCAGCGTGTTGATGATTAAGCAGGGGGGGAAAAAATAATCCACCAACCTCCACCTGTTGGTGATATTTCCAACCGCCCAGCAAACATCCATCGGACAGCAGTTCCTCCATCTGGACACTTTGTTTTGTTGCACGATGTGTCGCTGCTGGCTGCCGAATCTTTCATGTTATTAATCTCTGGCTCTCTTCCACAGCATGTCTTTTATCCTGTCTTCCTTTTTTCACCCCAACCGGTCGCAGCAGATGGCCGCCCCTCCCTGAACTTGGTTCTGCTGGAGGTTTCTTCCTGTTAAAAGGGAGTTTTTCCTTCCCACTGTCGCCAAAGTGCTTGCTCACAGGGGGTCATATGATTGTTGGGTTTTTCTCTGTATGTATTATTGTAGGGTCTACTTTACAATGTAAAGTGCCTTGAGGTGACTGTTGTGATTTGGCGCTATATAAATAAAATTGAATGTACTGCACACTCGTTACCCAGAATTCCTGTCACTTAGGAGCTTCTTGCTCCTTTTTGTTTTTGTTTGTTGTTGTTTTAAGATGAATTTCCTCTGTTGCGTTCTTTAAGGTCCAAATCAGCCTGGGAAACAACATTTGCTCTGCGATTGGGCTTTTGCTGTCACATGACCTGCTGACTCAGCAGATACACATATATTTACATATTTACACACAGAGAGCACTGATGACCTCTCAAGAGACAAGCATGACCCCATTACAACACTACACCACGGCTCTCTGCCCCCCCCCGCTCCATTTTTAGAGTAATGATTCATTTATTGATCACTGGGAGAATACAGCAGTGACTGAGGCAGAGCTACAGCTGACATTTCTATTCATTTTCACTTTGTACTCCCCAGAACATAAGACACGGTCAAGATACAAGTCATAAAACATGTGACAATTAGACAGATAACACACAATCACTCAGGTAAGTAAAATTTTAAACAAAAAGGTGCTGAAAATATAAAAATATAGACAGCCCCAGTCATATTTACAGTTCCATTAGACATTTATGTCATCACAGTTAGCGATAACAGACACATCAAAATAAAGAAAAAGGTTTTTAATGTTGCTAGAAAATGCAAAGCTTGCTAAAGTTGCAGCTATAGCTGGTAGCAGTATGTTAATCTTTTGCTTTTCTAATGGGAGTCCCTGAGCTGGACCACGTTTGTGCTGTCAGAATGGACTGATAACTGACAACAGTTATGGCAACTACTACAAGAGATGAATTAAAAACTTCTGGTCACGTGATGAATCAATGGTATTTCCAACTACTTCGCTTGCAGTGAAGAATGAGTGCATTAACAGATGAATGGTGGAGATGTTTCCTGCTGCTCGGGCAGCTCCATTATCTGCCGTAATGGTAGTAGTAGTGATATTAGTGGTAGCAGGGTGCAAACAGTAACGTGTTAGGTGTTTAGGCAGAAAGGAGATTTTTGTAAGGTCTCGTGTGCTTTACTTCATATGCCTGTAAGAGGTGGGAGTACTGTACTGTGCTAAGCTGACTAACAAACATGAAACATGAAGGTTCACTTATCTAGTTTGCTACCCTTCAGATAAAGCAGGCGAGGTTCACAGTCCCACTAAAATTCAATTCAGCACAATTCAATTAAATGTTATTTATACAGCGCTAATCACAACAACAGTCGGCTCGAGGAGCTTTATATTGTAAGGTGGACCCTACAGAGAAAAACCCAACAATCAAATGACCCCCTAAGAGCAAGCACTTTGGCAACAGTGGGAAGGAAAAACCCCATCATTTAGCTAATTCTTTTTGATTGAGCTCAGTGCAACATTTGATACTGACCATAGGATGTTAGTTAATAGGCTTAAGACTGGTTTTCATCATATTCACCTGACAGGACTTTATCTGTTAGGGTGAAGAGAGTCTCCCCCTCTCTAACCTGTGGCGTGGCGTTCCACATGTCCACATGATTTATGTGAGCTTCTTATCAAAATCAGAATCAGAATAATATTGTCATTATTCTGTTTTTATGAATTTGATTGTTTGGCACTCTAAATAAACTTCACTTACTTTACATTATTTTCATTTGTTAAATGCCTTTTGCTGATGTTTGCTGATTTAATCAACTTTTAAAGATGGCGCTTACAAATTAAACATTTTAAAATGTGGTATTGATCATTTGTCTTCCACGCATGCATCCTGGTGTGGTGTCTGGTATCTGATGTGTTGTCCTTTATGCACGAGGCTGGACTATACTGACCACTCGCTTTAAACCTGACAGATTATTACACCCATTTTGGCTGCACTCCCTTTCAGTTTGACATCCAAATATAGTGCTTTAGATAATCTGCCTAAACTACTGGTTTATGTTCAACCTGCCTGATAGTCTCACTGCTAGATACCTCTCTTTAGTAATGCCACCGTGTTCCAAGATGTCAAATATTAACTTGGTGAGAATAATGTTAAACATGAGCAAGACCTAAGTTGAATAGACTGGAATTACTGTTTAAAGTTAGGGATTTGAGGATTACTAGCATGATAATGTGTGTGGTGTGAACACAGCCTTCTGAGGCTCTCAAGCAGATGAGTCTGACTGACCTTTGACTTGCAGTTTGAATTCTTTCTAACCATCGGTGGCATCCATCAGGCTTTTTTTCCCCTCTCAGGAACCTGATTTCATTCCACCCTGCTCAGAAAAACCTGAATTAAACAAAAAAAAAAAAATCTACCTGGCTCATGAGACTGGCTGAAGTGTGCCATCTATTTGAGGCTAGGCCAGCTCTAAGGGGATCGAATGGTCACTGGCGAGGGTTTGGCGACTTGGAGCACAGACGATGACGCCGGCTCGGGGAGAAATCAGCGCCTGGAAGTGGCCCCCTGTAATTACTGGCCGCTCTGCTGGATGCTGATTGATGCTTCTTGATGAAGTAGCTCTGTGATTGAAGAGTAAAGACGCTCCAGGAAAATCTATAAGAGGCCTTTAACTGCTGCTGGAGGGGAGTGCCCAGATTGGCTGTCCTCCATTCTGCTGGTTAATCAGACCGCTGGTTTGGCCCCATCACGCAGCAGGCAAACGATCATCCTGGCTCATCAATCAGATCGATCCGGCACCTGAAAGACGGGCACACAGGCGTGATCGCAGCTTTCCACCTGCTGTGATTTCACTTATCCCTGTCAGCTCTCTGACGGCCTGAATTTGTTAGGACTACTGTTAGAGCACTGCTGCACTTGTTTTACTTTTATATACATATTTCCTCTGTACTTTAGAGAGTTTAACGTCAGAAATGCCCAAAAAACAGTATTACAATCAAACTGTTGTCAGAACTCAGGTCCTTCAGCTTTAGATGTTTGAGAGCCGGAGCCCTGAGAGTGCACGCTCACTCCCATCTTTCCTGGTGCTGCTTTCACTATCATAATGTCAAAGTTCAAAGGCCCATTTGTGACCTCTCGGGATTGAATGATTAATTACTCTCTAATATTACTCTGTAATGCACTCAGGCACAAAGGATCTTCTACCACCATCATAACAAACTAAATGGGGACCTACACAATCTTTGGGTTTTAATGAGGGGGTTTATGCATCTACATCAATGACAGGTGGTGTAAAGACACAAAGACTGTAGACAGCCACTGTTCTCCGGATTTGGAATATGTGACTGTGAAATGCAGACCCGTCTACATACCTAGAGTTTATTGTTGTCATGGTAATGGCCAGGTACTTACCACCCGATGCTAATGCTAACTCAGCTATGGATGAGCTGCACAAGGCAATAGGCTGGCAGCAGAACTCCCATCTCAACGCAGTGCACATCATAGCTGGGGACTTCAACCATGCTGACTTAAGGTCAGTACTCCCCAGATTTGATTCAGCCACAAAGACTGTGAAAACCTGGCCAGTAGGTGCATCACTTCAGCTGCAGGACTGTTTTGAAAACACAGACTGGAGTATGTTTGAACACCAGGACCTCGAAGAGCACACAACATCAGTGCTGTCATATATTAACTTCTGTGTCAACAGTGTCACAGTGGACAAACGTCTCTGGCTGTATTCCATCAGAAACCATGGATGACTAAGGTCCAGGTCCTGCTGAAGCAATGTGACGCCGCTTTCAGATCCGGTGATGGTATGGAGTACAGTGAAGCCAGATCTGTGCTGAAAAGAGGTATCAGAGAGGCCAAGGCAGCGCACAAGAGGAAGATTGAAGACCACTTCAGCAACAACAACAACTCACGACAGGTATGGCAGGGAGTTCAGCGCTTAACCAACTACAAGCCCGGCAATACCATGCTGACTGAGGGCAACGCAGCGCTTGTTGGAGGAGCTGAACCACTTCTTTGCACGCTTTGAGGTGAAGGGACCAGAGGCAGCCAACATTGGACGGCAGGAGCAGCCCAAGCTTCATGGTGCAGGAATATGAGGTGAGGCGCACACTGAGGGTGGTGAACCCCAGGAAGGCCACTGGTCCAGATGGGGTGACTGGAAGGGTCCTAAAAGAATGTGCAGACCAGCTGGCTGGGGTCTTCAGTGGGACAATCCCCCCATCCCTAAAGTCAGCCACAATTGTCCCACTGCCTAAGCGTACCAACATTAGCAGCCTCAACAACTACCGATGAGCTGCTCTAACTCCTGTTATGATGAAGTGTTTCGAGATACTGGTCCAACGTCACATCATGTCCTGCCTGCCACCCACACTCGACCCACTCCAGTTCGCATACAGAGCTAACAGATCAACTGAAGACGCCATTGTTACAAAGCTCCACACCACCATCTCCCACCTGGAACAACAGGGCCGTTACGCCAGGCTGCTCTTTGTTGACTTTAGCTCTGCTTTTAATACGATACTCCCGGACAGACTAATAGTGAAACTGCTGGATATCGAACTTCCTTCTACCACCTGCTGCTGCTGGATCAGAGACTTCCTCTCAGACCATGTACAGAGAGTCAGAGTGGGGCCTTATCTTTCCTCAGCCCTCAGCCTTAACACCGGCTCTCCACAAGGCTGTGTACCAAGTCCCCTACTGTACACTCTGCACACAAATGACTGTGTCAGTACCCACCCAGACACCATTAAGTTCGCAGATGATACCACATGGTGGGGCTCATCTCTGGGGGAGACGAGACGGCATACAGAGATGAGGTTCAGAGGCTATCGGATTGGTGTGCAGACAACAACCTGGACCTCAGTACCACCAAGACAAAAGAGCTGGTAGTCGACTTCAGAAGGAGGACATCTGAGCTGTAGTCCATCAGCATCAATGGGGAGTGCGTGAAAAGGGTGTCCAGTTTCAAGTTCCTGGGTGTGCACATAGACACAGACCTCCAATGGAGCTCAAACACCTCAGCAGTTGTAAGAAGGCCCAACAGTGTCTCCATTTTCTGAGAATCGTCAGAAAAATGGACCTGAAGAAGGAGCTGCTGATCGTCTTCTACGGTTGCTCCATTGAAAGTGTGCTGACATACTGAATCTCTGTATGGTTCTCCTGCTGCACCATGGCACACAAAAAGGCCCTTCAGAGGGTCATTAATATGTCCCAAAAATCATTGGACATCCTCTTCCCTCCCTGAAGGACCTGTACAGCACTCGCTGTACTATTGTACTAGGTATGACTGTGCAATGACAATTAAGAGTTATCGCTTATCTCTAATCCTGGTTCTCAAAGTAGCATGAGTGAGACATCTCACCAGACAACCCTTCTTGCTGGGGCAAAGCTCGAATCGGTGCTCATCGTAATAGCGAAAGCCATTTAAAGGTGGGTGGCTCTGCCTGACGTGGTCGTTGTGATTGCCAGCCAATCAGGATTGGGGGAATGAGATAAATGCTTCTGAGGAATACACAGGGAGGCGCATCCTATGGTGAGACATCGAAATGAATGCTACTCTAAGAACTGGTTACACAAGTAACCTAAGGTTATTACTGGTGTTTAGACTCCACATCCACTATGTCTAAACAAAAAAATTCAGCAAATCAAATTTTATCCATAGTAGATGCATAAAACTCCAATGCTGCTCTGAGAAGGAATGAAGGACTTCATGAAGGAAAAGAAAGAAACAAGGAAATTTTTTTTTAAATCAGACAGGCAGACATTCATTTTTGGCATTCACTTTTAAGAAGCAACTTTAGTTTGTGAAACGACCTTCTGTTTTACTAATCATTAACTTTAGTTATTATTTTAATCTTGACCCTGAGCAGGGACTGGAGTTTTACTACAATACATGACACATGATCAGCAAACACTGCTAATCAAAATCTACACTGGCTGTTAAAAAGCAAAACTTTATGTAGTCAGAAAGTGAAACTGAGGAGGTTAGCAATCTCTTTGTGAGCTCATCAGCTCCTCCAGTTCACATGTCCCCTAACTAAATATGGAATTTTCTGATGTATCCATCTGTGCGAACACGTAGAAATAATAACACCTTACACGGTATGAAGTGTGTTGTTCTATTTTCTTTCAAAAAACCAAGGCGATCAGTTTTACCTCAGCACACTTGTTACCCATCTTAAAAAACTAAAGGTGGAGCATCAACCGTATGCGTTTCTCTTCCCTTTCGTCCCTCACAAACCTTTCCAGTCTGAGGAACAGCATTCTTCATGATGCGAGCCACATTAGCAATGGGAAGATATATGTCCTGTTCCCTGTAGTTCTCCTTAATGCCGCCGTCTTCATTGTCATTCAGATTCTCATCTCCATCATCTATAAAACATACCGAGAATCAGCTTTAAAGGAACAAACATGACGATTTTCTACTGACACTTTGTTTTTTCCTTACCTTCCTGAGACTGGAGGACATAGTGACTGGAAGCCATGTACTCTCCAGTGATGCCCAGCTGGGAGGCGTCGGTGGTCGAGCTGTCTCCGTCCATCTGCAGTACCACACAGCTTGCTTAGTTATTTGGAGCTGTAGCGCTACATTAAACCTGCAAAGCCTGACTGTAGCAAGCTCCTTAGAGCCACACCTTAGGCATGATCTGAGTTATTTAGAAGGTTCCCTGCATGCGTGCTTCTCAGGGAAGGAGAAGCTGTTTTCCTTTGGGATTCAGCCACATGCTGTTTTACTATGTGCATGAAACAGAATAAATAATGACAGCTTGTTGTTTGTCTCTGTAGCTACACTGTGACTCCAACACTCAGACTGACCTAGATATGTCTGACATGGGCAAACACAAAAGACAGTACAGTTATGACCCGTTAACAAACCATTTATCCATTTTATTTATTTATCTTTTGTTTGACAGTAGCAGTCTACTACACGCTACTACACTTGGTCAGGGCGTGTAGGGTAAGCTGTTGTTTAAATGAACACAGAAGCTTTAACGTTTAAAGACATAATATTTCTAAATGGATCATGATAATGATCAGTGTTGACTGATGTGAACATTTTTATCATGACATTGTAGGCCACATGTCAAGCCCTGCGATCAACAGCGAAATGTCATCAAGCACTGACCTAACAAGTGAAAGATCCCCGGTTCGATCCCGGAAAGAGACACAAATCCCTTTGGGGTTGAGTCAGGAAGGGCATTAACAATAATACCAAGTAAAAGATGCAGTTACTGTGGCGACTCTTTTTAAATAAGGGGCAGCTGAAGTAGCTTTAATGGAGGCTAATTGTTGCAGGTTAAGACGGTTTAAACATGTTTCTCTTTTATTACGTATTAATTAACGAGGTCCTCAGTTATTGAATCAACTGGTAAGCTAAAGGCAAGGGCTACTTTATTATAAGATCGCATCTATCCCGGAGAGGCTATCACAATGGTTTATAGCGTAATACTAAGTCATGCAACATTTCAGTGTACACTAAACATCGGTAGCTCTTATTTGGGTCGCGCCAAACGTGTTGTGTTACCGAACACATGCGTGTTTTTGTTTTCCAGCAGACTGACTTGGCGGGTTTGTTGCTATTGTGTCTTGGTGCTTTGTTTTAGGTTTATCTGCATTGTGGCTTTTTTTTACTAACGACTAGCTTGGCTAAGTAGTGTATTTTGGTGGTCAGACATATTTTCAGACGTGTTTAATGCCACAATAACAGCGCTCCTTCACACTGCGCACTTTTACACGGGCCTGTGTGTTTGCACTGAGAAATGTTTAACTTGGCATGACACAACGAGCTCGCCACTGAAACTGATAGCGTTTAACTGAACGGGAAGACGTTAAGCAGCTGTAAGCCGGCGGTGAGCCCAGCATACGTTAGCCACATGCTAAATAGACTGGCATGTGTTTGGCTACCGTGTGGTAAGTAGCGACTATCAGTCGCAGCTGTGAAATAGCTAATGTTAGCTAATGTTAACCCAGGGATGGAGTTAGCCCGTGGGCTCGCCAATATTGGGCAAACCAGTGCTTTTAACGTAATGAAGATAAGCTTTCCAGTGGGCTGTTACCTTCAGTAGTTAACCTATTCGGGTACACAGTGCCCCTTGAATACATTCTCACTGCAAATCCAACGCTATTCGCCTCCGCCTTGGCCCGTTCTTTGTGGTGCAGAGCATAGCAAGACGTGACCGGGGCCGAAATGTTTGGTAGTCATTTTTAAACTTTCACCCGCCGGATACTTCCTGATGAGCAGCCCTCATTCACCCAGACAACAAATAAAAAAAATCAGACAGAGACGGACATTTCCATTCGAGCTAACGAGAAATCGGTTAGCAATCATTGGCCGGAGCCAGGAACAAACCTGCAATGAAGCCCTGGTTGGTTACCTTCCTGAGACGGCTGTTTGGTTGGACAGAAAATGGCTGCAAAAGGACCAGTCCCAGCGCGGAGCCGTGGCTGCAGTACCTCATCCCAACGGCAGAGGCCCGTGCTGCGTTCAGGACCTTCACTACCGCACAAGCCCAAATCTACACAGGAATGGCAGTTGGCACTGTTATCGAAATTATATGTCCAATAAGTAAAATAAACGAAGTAGAAAACCCTTACGTCGTTTGATAAAGTACACATTAAGTATAAT